>VMBQ01006518.1:5216-53964 GCA_007657795.1 Dreissena rostriformis | reverse complement strand
CATTTTCCGGGCATATCATATAGCGCCGCATCCCGCACCAAAAATGCACACAAGAAAAAAGTGGCTGTGGTCATTATTCGAAAGGATCTTTCATGTGTTTATATTTTAACATTTAACGCTAAATGCACGATGTGATCGTATATTTTTCGTTGGCCTACATTAGCGACCAACTAATTTACGGGGACTTATGAGTATTAATTTATTTTATCAAAATAAATGATCGCATCCCGGAGATATCCAAATATGAATAAATCAATTTTCCGTTTTGCAACACTGAATTCGTGTTAGTCTTTTCGATTAACTGACTTTGTACTTTAAAACGAATGAACTTTCAATGAGTCTGTATGTTGTTCTTTTCTTTTATTTTCTAACTGCATCGTGAATACATTTTAATAAGCGAATATTTTCAAATTATAAATTCAAAATCAACAAAAGGTTTTATTTATTGATAGCCCAAAATAACGCAGTCTATATAACCGTATTTACATAAGAAACAAATTTAAACGATGATGAATAACAATCCAAAATAAAAGTTAAGAAGACATGGTACCCGAACTTGAACATCAACGAAAACATAGTTTATAAAATAATATATATATACTGTTTGAACTGTCAAAAAGTCAATAATGTAAAATTGACATGCACTCTGTTAGGAAATGTCCCGCTATTATGTTCAGATCATTATGTTCATACGACACGTCGGTACAATTTTCGGTTCTGCAACACATTCGACAAACTGGTCTCTGTCGGAATATCGGTGTTACGCTTAAAGTGTGTCGGGCCTTAAGCTAGTTCTATATTTGATATATGAAATAACTAAATTACACCCCAAAAACATGCTTTTATTGGCACGATATCAGGACGATATATATTTGCATATAGGTATACGATCGGTATTTACATCGCCCGTAATCGCGCCTCGGCTTCGATACCCGTCCCTCCCATCGCATATGGGCTTGGTAAGAGGTCACCATACCGGGCAGATGCGGTTTGCTCCGGGTACTCCGGTTTCCATCCACGGCACATGACCACTTCACGATTAAGGCTCTCCGGTTGGCGCAGTGGTTTTAACACGTGATACGTACCTGGGCGACCCAGGTTCAATCCCCGTTCCCGAAAGCATGTAGGTGTGGTTGGTGATCACCATATCGGACAGGGGAGGGGGAGGTGTGCTCAGGATACATAGGCTTCACCCCCTCCACAACACAAGATCACATCAAAATTGAAAATCTTTCAGTAACAACTAAATAGCATGAACTTGCAGCTGTAATTGAAAATTCGTTCGGGCGTCTAGTAAGTTGATTATTTCGGATAACAGGGACATTTGGTTTTGAAGTCAATATATTGACTGGAGATATACCTTTAAACTTGGGTCATACGCTACACTTGATATTTAATGTTTTAAACGGTAGAAGTATTTGTGTAGGTCAATGAACTTTTAAATGATTTATAAATCTCGGGACTGGTTTCGATAACGAGCTGTTAAAGCTTTAAAGCCACTCAAGGCCCGTTCAAAGAAGATTTGTTGACATGAATTTGTCACAAATGCTGCGCTTGGAAAAGATACACTTTGATTTAACCTTGATTTATAACCCCAAACAGAAGCGCCGATCGTATCAAAGCAAAAACGCTAAAGGAGAATACAGAGTTCATTCCATTTTTCAAACATTGATTTTCATTATATTTAAACGATTGAAACGAACTACAATTAGGGAATTAAGTTTCAAACTTGTTTTATAATAAGAACAACGATAAAATCTATAAAGAAAACAATTTTGTATTCTGTATTTTATTTGTGTGTTGGTTATTTGAAAATCGAAATTCGAAGCTATATGTTTTTTGCTTGTTTCGTTTCGTCGAACGAAAAACGAAAAAACGGTGTGTATATACAAGGACTCAAAGTTTGTATTATTTTCCTATAGGATGCAAATTAGTGCTTATTTCTCCATGATTTGATTTTTATGTATGAAATAAGAAAACGGGAATTAACATTAACTAATTTTCGTGAATTCGAACTTTAGTGCAGTCAAATGAAAGTTCAGCCCGTGAACATGTCTCTTTAAAGCACGCTGTAAAGCATGCTGATACTGTGAATAGAGGTATTCACATTTGAAACGTGATAACTTCTATAAAGGTTAACTCCATCCAACCAGGCTCATAACAGAGGCATACGCTTGGGAGCACATGTAGGTTTATTTAGGTCCACACATAGCCTAGGGCAGTCGCGATGACGGTGAGAGGACCTTTTAATGAACTCGGACTTACACACACACATGGGATCACAGGTAGGTGGCTACGAGCTTCAGTGATTTAAATTATCGTGTTTTTTTTGTTGTAGTTGTTGTTTTTGACTTACTTGTTTGCGTGTATTAGAATTGTTGCAACTGACATGTATTTAATAATTTTTTCTTTCGTCAACATTCAAACGCGATGAAGGTATTTTTTTTATTGAATGAACATTAATTTAGTAAATTGTTTTTTTTTTCTTTAACGACTGTTAAAGTTTATTCTTCGATTTTAATACGAAGAAATAATTTGATAGGTATCTTAATTATCTCATCAATACAGACATTGAGTAGATACAACTAAAGCTACTATGAATTTCGTAATAAAAAAACAAAACAAATCGATAGAATACAAATATTTATTGATAGATAAATAATGTAAACAAGATATAATCAATAATAACACATAAATCATTAAATGGTATGCTTTCCGACATTTTTTTGCGGAGGGATATCAGAAAAATAAAGTGGTATTTGTTGATATCAATAAACTGTTGATTTTTACTTTACTTGTGGGCTAGAGCATTAATGATTAAATAATTCTTAAATGACGCACGTTTACTTCTTAATGAGTAGCATACATAACACATGTTATCGTTATTTTGCATATAAGAAAAAACACTGTATTCACACATGATAAGCTGGTATAATTGTGCACCAAATAGATATACATGTTTCAAAGCTGTTTAATTTTAACATTATCCGTGCACCTCACGTTCGCCGTTTTATTCGTTTTGCACTATATTTCTATATCTGCCGGTATGTTGTTTTCAAAATATTTGAAATTGCCAAGGTACCAGCTAATAATAGTGTACCCTTAAGTGTACCCACAGACCCATACTCCATTTAGAACATGGCCGTCTATAGCGTGTATAATCGTCATCCATTGCGTGGCTGTCCGGTTAGAGCAGTTGTTTACAAGTACACGCGCTTGTTGCCTAGGCGACCTGCTTTCAATCCCCGTTCCCGGCGCACGAGCGCTTGGTTGGTGGTCACCATACCGGACTGGTGGTGTTTCTGCCGGGTACTACGGCTTCTCCCAACAACACAATACCACACCAAACGTGAATGCCGTTTTGTAAAAATAAATACATGTACATAGTTGGGCGTTGCACCTATATTTCAAAGTTAGTCCCAACTTCCATGAGTCTAGTATATCAATAAGGTAGGAGTGCTGGGCCTCATTTCGGGTCCTCACATACTGCAGCCTCAGGTGCGGAAGGACTTTAACGTTCAGAATAACACACATACCCGACTGCGTTATCATCAACGGCAGTTTGAAACGCTAACTGTAATAAATGATCGATCACGATCATAATTTAACCGATTACAAATACGATTTCGTATAAACGTATATGTGGTAATAAAACAGATACAAATATGCACACCTCTCTTGGTATTTCAGCACCATATATGACCTGCCAGTGACCGCACATTGCACTCTTTCGTTCACTATTGTAAATCCATCAACTGAGATGATATTGCTATCAGTTCATCTTAATTAAGTATTCTCTGAAAAACTGCACTGTTGACAACCCAAGATTGACGGTCAACACCAAAGTACGTTTGCGGTTTAATCGGCCTGATTGTTAGGTTTAATCAAGACGTTTAAAATCTAATTTGTATAACCTCATGATTTAAAATGAATTTAAAATCTGAAATCTGCTATCACAGTGTTCATACCAAGTACAGTAAAATGTTCAGTTGTTCGCGTAAACGTAACTCATTCGCAACGTTTATGGAGAGAGTGCCTGTAATTAACTGCCTTTCCACAAACAAACACTAAGTATAGTAAATCAATTGAATTACATTTTTGTGTACAGAAAATCTTTTAGAGACAGTTATACTACTTTTAAAATAAATATAAAAAAAATTGACAAAGAGATACTTAATTGCATGTAAACTGTGCTGGTTTAACGCGTATAGATAACTAGCGTTTATATACGTACCGGTATATGTGCTTTATGTACCATGTTTTATAAATTGTTAAAATATGAAATAAATGAATATACATTTAGACGGAAACAAGTCAGGGGATAAGACTGTTGTTTGTGGTGGTGATGATGATGATTAGTGTTGTTTTTTTAGAAAAAATACCCCGATGCTGAACTTGACAACTTGAGCCTATTTGTCATTCTTCAGATTTTAGCGGGGACATGTTGTATTAGATAACTAAATTGATATTATTAAACAGGCATTTACCCAAAATGCTAATTTTCAAAAGCAATTAGATTATTATACTTGGACCTTAAACAAAAACTGTGAATACATTGAGCAGATGTTATAAGGAAACCATCATTACAAACTTACTTAACGCTATCAGGTGAAATCAGTACCTGTATGGAGGACACATTACTTGTAACCCAAATTAAGCAAACGGAACGGTCATTTGACTTCTTGTATTCATCTGGTAGTTTTTGTTTTTTTTTTATAACCGTCATCCGGTTGAAAAAAATCACAGGTGTAAAGGTCACTGGATAAACGCAAATACCGGTTCAATGAACTCGTAGAAAATGAAACTGTCCGAAACTTTAGAGTCATGAAGCATAGGGGAATATCTTGGTGTCCGAAAATTAAGAGTCACATCAAATAATTATATTGGCTAAAAAAGAGGGTGTCAGATATTTAGAGTGTCCGAAAATTTAGAGTAATTGCGGTATGCCGGCAACTAATTACACGGTGTTCTATTATTTGTTTGCAGAAGTGAGATACATATTGTATTAGTCTCGAAGGTCAGAGTCACTGAAGATGTCCCCGTAGGAGAATATTTTGAAGGTAAAAGCATGACATCTGGATTTGTCTGTATTTTTAAAACACTGTTTAATTCCCGTTGTATTGTAATAAACGAGTAGTACATGTTACAGATCGTATTTATTATTAAATATAAAACTATATTGTGTTGTGTTGTTTTATTGTTGTACCCATTTCTAAATATCGTTAACTTTAAATGTAAATCACGACNTTACAGATTGTATTTATTATTAAATATAAAACTATATTGTGTTGTGTTGTTTTATTGTTGTACCAATTTCTAAATATCGTTAACTTTAAATGTAAATCACGACTTGTCTATGAGTTCATAACGGTAGTTATTTTAATACTTATTGTACTCGTTGATTAGTTGTTTACTAGTATTCGATTTATTCGTTAAGGTCGTTTTGCTCTAGGTTAGATAGGTTCAGCTCATCTCATCCATACAATTGCACGTTTATAATTTGTATAATACTCAGATCACTCATGCCTTTTCCCGTGCACTGATATGTTCAATGTCGATCTCGTGAATCGTATGATTGCTAAAGTCATTCGATTCTTTACATTCAAAGAGTATACATCTCTTTGTTGTATATTTATGATATTTATTACCATTAATAAATATATTACAGGTAACTATGTTTTAGAAATGGGTACAACAATAAAACAACACAACACAATATAGTTTTATATTTAATAATAAATACGATCTGTAACATATATTTTTTTTTCTATTCTATTATGTTTATTGATTGTAAGTATACAAGATTAATTGCATCAATATACGTATATTTATAACAATTCAGGTGCCATATCCTATCTTGGATATAGTTGTTCAAATATTTACTAATTAATGTCCCTTCATCTTATATTAATCTTATTTTGATTTACAATGTATACACTTTTTATTTTAATATACCAATGACATATACAAGACGAACCATTACAAATGTAGAAAGAGACATATACACGGATAATACAATATAAACATGCAATTATAGAATATTGCGAAGTTTCATTGGAATTCCACTGTAATTGTCTCAGAAGCATATAAAACATGTAATAAAAGAAGGTAAATATAGTGTATAAGACATGTTTTTTTAGTGCTTCAAGGAGTATATACACAAGCCCGTGTATACATTGAAATAAACAAAACTAGAAGAGATTTTCTTAAAAAGTTTAACATTTGTAATATGTTTTGCATTAAATTATGCTCTCTTGTAATATATAGGTATATTTGAGTCACACATTTTTTCTTACAAGTGACCACGGTGTTGCTTCTATTTCCGATTTAAATATTATTTAACTGAATACTGCAATATCTCAAGAAGTAAATTAAATAAAATGAACAAACTTAATTTTCTTACACATTGAGACCCATGCATAAGGTATAAACACACATTTTTTTTAACAAAAGCAAAACGTCTTAAAGAAATTCTCATGTAGCTACATTTTCAACAAACATATTTACATACATACATTACAAAAGAACAGCACAGATTATGGCCACTGGACTTAAAAAAAAAAATCCAACGTGGAAGCAGCAATAGTTGGTGATTTGGTATATGGATACCTATTTTCGCCCGACTCTGCAAATGCTATATCTGAAACGTCTGTCCTCGTAGCCGTTATGATGCACCGAATAAACGCCTGCCATAATGTAGCCATCGGGCACACGGTAGTTCTGCCATCATCGAAGTTATTGGTCCAATCTGTGCATAAGCATTGGGACAGACGTGTACCAGGCCTGCTGCAGCAGTAGAAATTCCACCTCCTGTCTTCTGGGCCATTGTCGTGAACACTTTCCATTCCGTTTATGTACCCATCTCCTGGGCACTTGTAATTCACAATTGCATCAAAGTCGTTGACATATCATGAATGTTCACAGGTTGCTCCCTGATCTCCTCCACCAGGAATGATGTCTCGGCATGACAAAGCAAACCGTTTATCCTCAGCGCCATTATGATGTTCGCTGACAACGTTTGAAATGAACTGATTAGGGGATGGGCATTTGAAGTCACGCATTTCGTCGAAGTGATTATTCCAGTTCGTATTCCAGTTCGTACAAGAGCTCCGTTGGACGACGCAAGTACAGATGACCAGTCTTATGAGTAAATGCATGGTTCGGCTCTTGAACTGAAGGACCTGCTTTCAACACACACAGCTACAAACTGTAGATTTAACTGCTCGAACAACTTATTCCTGTCTTAATATCATATCATGATAATACCAGTTATCATTCATTCAGGTTTCCCTGTCCGTGATCCGAATTTACAACACTTACATCACTGAATACAACCATAAACAAATGGTAGGTGCATGAGACTGACGTCATGATAGATACATGTGACTGACGTAATGGTAGGTGCATGCGAGTGACGTCATGATATGTACATGTGAGTGACGTCATGGTATGTACATGTGAGTGACGTCATGGTAGCTACATGTTAGAGACGTCATAATAGAAACGCGTGAGTGACGTCATGGTTGGTGCATATGAGTGACGTCAGGTACATGTGAGTGACCTAATGGCAGGTACATATCAGAGACGTCGAGGTTTGTACGTGTCAGAGACGTCATGGAATGTACATGTGAGTGACGTCATGGTAGGTACATGTCAGTGACGTTATGGTAGGTAAATATGATTGACGTCATGGAAGTGACATGTGATAGACATCATAGTAGTAACATGTGAATGACGTCATGGTAGGTAAATGTGAGTTACGTCATAGTAGGTACAATTGAGTGACGTCATGGTAAGTGCATGTGAGTGACGTCATGGCAGGTACATGTGAGTTTCGTCATGATAGATACATGTGAGAGACGTCATGGTATGTATACGTGAGAGACATCATGATAGATACATATGGGAGACGTCAAGATATGTACATGTAAGTGACAATTATTGTGAAAGACGTCATGGTTGTTACATGGGAGAGACATCATGATAGGTACATGTGAGTGACGTCATGGTAGGAAAATATGAGTTACGTAATAGAAGGTACATGTGAGTGACGTCAAGGTAGGTATATTTAAGAGACGTCATGAAAGGTACATGTTAGAGATGTCATGATAAGAACAGTGACGTCATGGTAGATACATGTGAGTGACGTAATGGAAAGTACATGTAAGTGACGTCATTGTAGGTACATGTTAGTGTCATCAAGGCTTATACATGTGCGAGACGTCATGATATATACATGTGAGTGACGTCATTGTAGCTACATCTGAGTGACGCTAGTTTTTAATTACCCAGAAGGTCAACTGTTAGGAAGTTTAACCTTACAACGAAAGTTAACGCATCTGACTTGAATAGTAGCGTCATGATAATGCTCGTATATGTTTAAGGTAATTTTTGTTTCGCGCTATTGGACTAAGGCCAAAAGACGATATTTTACTCGAAATTGCGACGTGTTTTCTAAAAAATACGACGTAGATCATGTTGTTGTTGACAACTATCATAGTTCCCGCTGTCAATCGCGATGGTCGCACATGGCGATAAAATCTAAAAACTGGTGACATTAGTTTTTAGAAAGGCGACTGTTCACAATAAAACTTTTGTCATTGAAGAATGTAATTAAACAACAAACGTGGCTGTAGAATGCGGCCCTTTATGGCAGTACTTACTTAAGTAAATCGAGAAACATTCCTTACTGACATTGTTTGTTATTAAACGACTCATTAGCCTTTTGTCTTATATGAGGATGGCTCGGTGGCGCGATACGTCATATTTGAAGTCACATCATCAGCTCCCAACTACGTAAGGCACATACACCAAATTACAATATAACACGGCATTATTGATTTTTGTTGTGTTTGAAATTTGGAGAAGTTTCAATTCAAAATGAAAAAAGCAAAAAGATGAATATAACATAGAACATCATGGGCGATGTGCTTTATTTTCATTTCCATATTTCTGGATTAATTTCGGAACATTATAACACGGTCTGTCCTCAGTAATAATGAATTTAGTAATGACATACTGACAGACAGTTATTATTTCCACAACCACATATCTTTTTGGAGGGTAAATATATAACCTTGGCAACACTTACACATACTATTACTAAAACGCCGAAAGCGTAGAAACATTATCGGCGAGACAAGGAACTAAAAGCAGTTAATAATCTTACAAATGCTTGCTTGACATTAAATGAACTTCAATTCCAAAATCTTTAACAAATTAATATTGCTATTTCCGTTTCTATAACATCGTCATATACTCGGGAAAAGAAAAACGATTTGGCTAATGAAACTCGAAGTAATATCCTATGGATTACCACACAATACAAAGTGTAAATGCACTGAAGTGAATGCATTTGTAGTGTTGGATTTTGTTATTGTTATCGACTACTCTCTGTACACACGATAACTGCCGATGCCTCCGGAGTAACTTCGTTTGAACCAATCGTCGATAGTAAGTATCCCATTCGTGGATAGCGCCTTCGAAGGTTAACACAACTAAATGCAATTTAATAAACGACGTAATTTTATGTGACATGAACATCATTTACTGCAAGAAGAACTGTTGCGTTTTTTATAATTTATTGAAGTAGTTTCGGTGGACTGTGGATTCAACGTAAAACGTATGTTGTCTTAAATGGTGTCAATATTGTTCAATTATTCCTATGGAAACATTTTTTTAATTCAAAATAGACAGTATCATACGATTGAACATACACAAGTTGACCTTTATAAAATGTCAACATGTTTGCGAAGATCATAGAATTTAAACGCATGGTTGATCATAAACCGTAATTCATTCCATATACCATCATATGCAATTGTTATGTTGTATGATTGTTTTGTTCGTCGAACGTATCCAAATCATATTTATATTCTGATATTTTGATATCTGTCGCGACTCTTATGCTGTTCATAACGAAATTGAATATAAGCACTGAATTATGTATTAAAGAATAAACAGAAAAAAACTTTGCCATTAAAATAGGCAAATTTATCGGGATGACCAGAGACTGGTCGCACTCCTTTGACCACTTATTCTCCCCCCAGATCTTCTGGTATAGTGACGTGATTGCTGCATTCGTTTCATCTCTTTCGTACTTAACCAGTTCGGAAGGGACGTGGTCCATCCCAGGAAATGTTCCTTCCTTTAGACTGCGCACTACTTCCTCCACCACTGCCTTTAGTTTTGACGGACTTTCGTCGTCGGCTTCGTCTCTGGGATTGTTCTGAAGCGGATAGTTTTAGAGGTCGCTGCAGTATGCGGTCCACCTGTGCAGCATTGCGGCACTCTCGTTCAGGAGGTTCTGTTGCATGTGGGAATCTTTTTGTCAATGTTGATACATTTCTCCTCAATCCACTCCTCCATGGCCTCTTTCCTACGTCTTGTATTAAAATAACTTGCTTAAAGATTGCAATGTTAAAATATCTCACACACTGATCGTTTTGCACTTGTAATTAGCTGTTTAAACCATTCCCTACATGTCGCAGCCCACTGTGTATAGCATTTCCTTTACGTCGCAACCCACTGCCTATCGTATATGTTGTACGTCGAAACCATCCTCCTTGCTGTTATGCCGTCCTTAATCGGCGGTCTCGGCAGATAATACAGACACTAGTTTTATTAAATCATAATACAAACACTCGAGGGGGAGACATATACAAGTAAACTACGTAAATCGGTCGACAAAACCATATAATTTATATATATATGCCGAATACTGCTTAATTGTGTTACATGAGGAGTAATAGAAAAAGGTTAATAAACTGTTCTACTCGCGCTTCATCTAACTCGCAATACTCTAATACGCATGTGTCTCCGCCAGCATATGCCAAGCATGTTTCCACTCAGTCGTCCCTCTTGCTCGTCTGTTAATTTGATCGTTTACACTATCGTACAAAACTTTTCATTTATTACCATATTGGTTTTAACACGCACGGTATATTTTCTATTTGAAGTATGAACACATTTACGATAAAACCATACATTTTTATCGTCTACCCTCTTACAAATTATTATATTAACTATTCTGAATATTTCAATTTGTATAGGCCATGTCGATTTATCCATAGAGAAACATCTCACAGTAGTTGTATCTAACGAATTATGAGCACGTTGTGTGCGCATTTGGAGAAAAGCACACTATTTTGCTCTTCGTGTGACGTCGTGTTCCATCCTGCTTTATGATTGCAACGTTAAAATATCTCACATTGCGAGCATAGCATTTCCTGTACGTCGCAATCCACTGCCTATCGTATCTGTCGTACGTCGCAACCCACTGCGTACAGCATTTCCTGAACGTCGCAACCCACCGCCTATAGTATCTGTTGTACGTCGAAACCACAGTCGCTTGCTTGCCGTCCCTAATTGGCAGTCTCTGTTGAAAATGAAGACACAAGTTTTATTAACTAATAATACATATACTTGAGACGGAAACATTTAAACGTAAAGGTTACTCATTGCCAATCGTATCTGTAAAACGTCGAAACCATAATCGCTTGCTTATTGGCAGTCTCTGCACAAAATGAAAGCACTAGCTTTATGTTATAATAATTCAAACACTCGAGACGGAAACATAAAGGTAAAGGTTACCCACTGCCTAAAGGATATTTTGTACGTCCAAACCATACTCTTTTGCTTTCCGTCCCTAATTGGCAGTCTATGCTGGAAATAAAGGCACAAGTTTTATTAACTAATAATACAAACACTCGAGACGGAAACATATAAAGGTGAAGGTAACCCATTGCCAATCGTATCTGTTGTACGTCGAAACCACACTCGATTGCTTGCCGTCCCTAATTGGCAGTCTCTGAAAAAACAAACTAGACTATGTTAAAATAATACAAACACTCAACACGGAAACATATAAAGGTAAAGGTAACCTATTGCCAATCGTATCTGTTGTACGTCGAAACCACACTCGCTTGCTTGTCGTCCCTTATTGGCAGTCTATGCTGAAAATAAAGGCACTAGTTGTTGTTTTCTAATTATACAAACAATCGAGACAGAAACATATAAAGGTGAAGGGAACCCTTTGCATAGAGTATCTGTTGTACGTCAAAACCAGCCTCGCTTGTTTGCCATCGCTAATTGGCAGTCTCCGAAAAAAAAGGACACTAGTTTTTTGTAATAATAATACAAACACTCGAGATGGAAACATATAAAGGTAAAGGTAACCTATTGCTAATCGTATATTTTGTACGTCGAAACCACACTCGCTTGCTTGCCGTCCCTAATTGGCAGTCTTTGCAGTAAATAAAGACACTAATTCTATAATAATATAAACACTCCTCGAGACGGAAACATATTCAGGTAATGGTAATGCATTGCCTATAGTATCTGTTGTACGTCGAAACCACACTCGCTTGCTTGCCGTCCCTTATTGGTAGTCTCTGTTGAAAATGAAGACACAAGTTTTATAAACTAATAATACATACACTTGAGAAGGAAACATTTAAACGTAAAGGTTACTCATTGCCAATCGTATCTGTTGTACATGTACGTCAAAACCACCCTCGCTTGCTTGCCGTCCATAATAGGCAGTCTGTGCAGATAATACAGACATATAAGTTTATTAAAGCATAATACAAACACTCAATCGAAAACATAAAAAGTTTAGTCTGGAGCTACCCTGTCCGCCAACGTGACAACCTATTGCGCTACGTTGGCCGCATAGAGTATCAATCCCATTTTCGCATGACGTGGGTCACATGTCAATAATTAAAAGATCATAGATAAACATAAACAACAACAACAACACAAAAATCAAAATGTGTTGTAAATGATATAATTCAAACTGCTAACTACACTATTAAACAGAAAGAAATATAATTGTGTATTCATTAAAATCTAACAAAGACATTTCACACATTTCCTGAATTCTCTTAAACGCTTCTAGTAAAACTTATGTAAAATAACTTATCGTTGAAAGACTGTTCCTCCCTGACAGCATATGGCAAGTAGGTTTCCACTCAAAAGACTGTTCGTAACCGGCAGCATATGCCAAGAAGGTTTCCACACGATCGACCCTCTTGTTGTTGCTCGTCTGAAAATTTGATCGTTTCATTATCGTACACTACTTTGTATTTATTACCATATTGGTTTTAACATGTACGGTTTATTTTCTATTTGAAGCATGAATACACATTTACAATAAAATGATATATATGTATTGTCTACCCACTTTTACATTATTATATCAACTATTTTGAATATTACAATTCGTATAGGCATTTCCTTTACTCGCAATCCAATGCGTATAGCATTTCCTGTACGAGGAAATCTTCTGCATATCGTATCTGTTGTACGTCGAAACCACCCTCGCTTGCGTGCTATCCCTAATTGACGGTCTCTGCCGATAATACAGACACTTCTTTTATTATATCATAATACACATACTCTAGACGGGAACATATAAAGGTAAAGGTAACGCATTGTCTTAAGTATCTTTTATACCTCGAAACCATACTAGCTTTATTGATTATAACGACATGCTAAAACAGTTCCATATTTAGCTAGATAGACTAAAAGCATGTGATATAAAACGAGTTTTGTTTAAATACTTATACAGTGCTTGCATTACTTGATTATAATTTTTATGCAATATACACTTGCTATATCCCTGTTTTTTGTATTATATTTTTGTTTAACACAAGACACTGTAAAGTTAATTTGTAATACAATTATGTTCTCTTCTGTTCTCTTCTCTCTCTCCCAATCGTATATGTTGAACGTCGAAACCATATTCGCTTGCGTGCCATCCCTAATTGGCAGTTTCTGCCGAAAATAAAGGCACTAGTTTTATTAAATAATACAACCACTCGAGACGAAAATAAATAAAAGTATAGGTAACACATTGCCTATAGAATATGTTGTACGCAAAACCATACTCGCTTGCTTGTCGTCACTAATTTGCAAGCTCTGCAGAAAATAACGGCACTAGTGTTATGTAATAATAATACAAACATGGCGAAACATGTTGAGGCATAGTACTTATATAAGTAGACAAAACCATATTACGGACCGTATGTATTAGATATATGTGGCGTGTTGTGAAAAAACTAGGCAAAATGCTTGTGCGTAAATTGTCATCCCATATAAGCCTGTGCAGTCCGAACAGGCTAATCAGGGACGACAATTTCTGCTTTTATGACATTTTTCGTTTAAATGAAGTCTCTTCTTAGCAAATATCCAATTTAGGCGGAAAGTGTCGTCCCTGATTAGCCTGTGCGGACTGCACAGGCTAATCTGGGATGACACTTTACGCATAAGCATTTTGCCCAGTTTTCTCAGAACTCGCCCATATTCCAAAAACTGTTTGTAAAATATCGGGCGTTTTGTGGCCCGGTACATCACAGTCGCAGTACTCTAGTAAGCTTATGCCAAGCATGTTTCTACACTGTCGTGCCCCTTGTCATTGCTCGTCTGAAACATTGATCGCTTACATTATCGTACAAAACTGTTTATTCATTACCATATTGTTGCTAACACTCACTGTATATTTCTAGTGCTATTTGAAGTATAAACACAAATTTACAATAAAATCATACATAGTTATCGTATACACTCTTTATAAAGTTATGATATTAACTATTGCGAATATTACAATTCGTATAAGCAATTTTGATTTTTTGTTTCATAGAGAAACATCACACAATAGTTGTTTCTGACGAATTATGAGCAAATTGTGCGTGCATTTTTGAGAAAAGTCCGCTATTTTTTGCTCTTGGCTTTACGTCGTATTCCAAAAGTAATACGCCTTTGGAGAAAAGTGTTTTGCTTTTGTTTAGTTTCAATTTGGTTTACATGAAAAGACTCGCATTAAAACTCGTATTTATACGTGCATTGTACCAATCATGTGTAAACCTTTAGACTAAAAATCGGTGTTCTGTAACTCAACGAATACTTAATATGCGGGCGTATTTTGAAATATATTTATTCCACGCCAATGTTTTGATTGATGCAGAAATATAGAAAAAGATTATAGATCGGTGTTTATTTATGAAATCAGATAAGACACAGTATGTGTGTATTCCAATTACAAGAAAAAAAGAGATTGAGCTTATATAATTTAAGATAATAATTGATATTATACTATTTACAATACTGTTGAATTTCATCCGTTTTACATCCTTCATGTCTTTTTTCATAAGATGATGTTTTCCTCTTAATCTACCTTGTGCTTAACGAGATGGTCTTGCAAATTTGGTCTGTCTCTTTTCCATGGAAACACAACTTGGTATTTTCATATTCCGAAATGAATTTAATTATGGGCAATGTGTATTCTTTATCACACGTATGGACACTACGTTGCATAATTCTTCGATGCTTGGTTTTAACGGGTCAGACTTAACTTCCTAATTTAATAGAATAAAACTGCTCACAACCTGAACAATGGATTGAAAGGTTTAAACAAAATCACCTGTTCATCTTTAGACCTCCGACAAAAGGTATCCAGATCTGAGTTCAGTTTGATAAATCCTGTTTAAGCAGCTATTGTATCACTTTGAACAAAGTCAAGGTACGGTACTCCAGAAATTATGTATAACATAACTGATCGTCGAAAGACTGTTCGTAAACGGCAGCATATACCAAGCATGTTTCTACACAGTCGTCACTCTTGTGGTTTCTCTTCATAAAATTTGATCGTTTACATTATTGTACAATTTCGTTTATTTACAACCATATTGTTTTTAACATGCGCGAACTGTTGTCATGTGTTATTTGAAGCACGAACAAACATTTACTATAACATCATACATAGTTATCGAATACCCACTTTAAAGTCATTATTCTAACTATTCTTCATATTTTAATTCGTATAAGCAATTTTGATTTGTCCATAGAGAAACATCACACATAAGTTGTATCTAATTAATTATGAGAAAAACGTGTGTGTATTTGAAGAAAGGTGCACTATTTCGCTCTTCGTGTTACGTCGTGTTCCAAAAGCAATACTCCTTTGAAGAAAAGTGTATTGCTTTTGTTTATTTTAATCGGAGTTTACATTAAAAGACACGCAAACACTATTTCTTCTTTATCATTGTTCAGAGTATGTGTATAATTTTTTACTTTTAGATTTTGCTTTACAACCAACTCATAATTGTACTTGCAGCGACGCCTCTTTCTGGATAGGTCCGTCTTCCATGCACAGTAGCTGTTGTTGTATGAAGCTGTTGTGAGAACAGCAGCCAAGAGGGTCGATAGGAGTGGCCATCAAATCCACCCGTATGAGGTGTCGGGCTTCCTTCCTTGTCATTTTTGTAGATACAGTTGAAGTATAATTTAAGCTTTTTGGTTGCTGTTTGAACTTACGTCTGGAAGTTGGTGCATTCTTGGTTGTTAATTGCGTCTGAATTGTTATTTGTGTCCCTTTGACTATTGACGCATGTCCATGTTGTTAGTCCTTGTGTCTGTTGGCAAATATATGATTATCGGTCCTTAGATGCTTGTTTACGCCTAGATATTGTCGGTGCCTCGATGAATCCTCAGCACCTGAATCATAAGACGATGAATCGTCGAAGTCGGAATCATCAGTACCACAAACACGTGGAGTGCTTGTATGCACCGGTGCCAACTCGAAGTTGTGATAAGGATATCTGCACATGCAGTTGATGTATTTTATATAGTTATTTTCGCGTCTGGTGGCCTTTTTCGATGCTTTGAGTTATGTCACATGTCTGGAATGATATCCTGTTGTTAGGTATGAGTCAGGCATATATCCTATCTGTATGTATAACTTATTTGATATAAAAACGTTAATTACATATTTTTATGATTATGATAATGACAATGATAATAATACAAAAATATAATAATAATAATCATAACATTTATAATAATTATAATAATAATAATAATAATAATAAAATAATAATAATAATAATAATAATAATAATAATAATAATAATAATAATAATAATAATAATAATAATAATAATAATTATAATAATAATTATAAAAAATAAAACGATAATGATACTGATACTGATAATGATGATAATAATAATACAAATTATAAAAATAAATAAATAATAATAAAAATAATAAATACTAATGCGAATAACAACAATAATTTCATAGAATTAATTCAGAGCCAACCATACATAATAAAGCCGCGCCCTTGAAAAACGAGACTTAATGCATGTGGGTAATGTGTCATCCCAGATTAGCCTGTGCAGTCAACACATTCCGCCTACACTAGATTTTCGCTAAGATGAGACTTCCTTCAAAAAGGAAAATACAACAAAAGCGGAAATGTCGTCCCTGATTAGCCTGTGCGGACTGAAAATGTATTTAACCCCGTTTTCCAAGAGCATGGCTCAGATATATATAAAAAAATGGCTCCCTCTGTTTTCTTTTTTTTTGCTGCCATTTTTATTTTGATTTAGCGGTGGATGCCATTCGTCGGACCTGCACCCACCGCTGGCATTTTGTTCGTATCTCTATGTTCCTGGGACTCGCACATCATAACTGCACACACCAGCAGCACAGCTATTATCGTCAGTGACGTATGCATCTGAAAGTATTCACATTTATTAAAAGAGTATTATTTTATCATTTATGCACTTTTTTTCTAAAAACAACGTGTATTTTCATGTTTAAACGCGCATGATTAAACATCTGCTAATTGTAAGTGTACTTCTAGGTAGCTATACAATAACCATATGTTTTTTCTTTAAACGGTTAATATACTTTTTTCCGAACTTTAATATACCTGTATAAAATAATTCGTTAGCAAATGTTATTAATTTACTTATTTTGTTTTTGCGATGCAAACACTACATTCTATTGAAGCAGTGGAAGTTATACAGGTCGTGTAATGTCTAAAGAACACCCCAACTTTCACGTACATGATCACAGTTCAACTCCCAATTACTGCCTTTGCTCGCCTTACACGCGCAAGATCCGTGCTCGTTCTTGTCCGTGTATATGCCGACCTGCATGGTCAGGAAACAAATGCAGTAAAACGTCTTTATTTTATCCTCAGTATCAGCACTTCGAGAGCAAGAGGGAATCTGTGCAACGTAGAGTTAACTACAACTTAATAGTTTTCGGTTTTATTCTGTGTTTAACCATGTATAGCGATTAAATAATATAGTTCCTGAAATTTAGTGGGTATATGTTTTTATATTTGTTTTGTCTATAAGTGTAATTTTATTAGTGCAGCGATTTGCAGCAGTATTTGTTCGTTGAAGTTTTGATTATAATAAGTGGTTTATACGTGTTCGGTAGAACGTTTATTTATTAAAAACAACACTCACTTGACTACTTATATTGTCAGCATCCTGTTACATGCATCTTGTACAGAGTTAAACTTATTATTTTCATCACACAAGTAAATTCTATAACGAATTATACTAAAAATATAATAAAGTAACTCGTTGTCTTTGAGCTTTACGGAAACTGTTTCTTTTTGTTTTCAATTTCAGGCACATTCATCTTTATGTTCAAAACGAGGTCCAGCACGGTCACAGGAAATCCTTCAATGTCAATGTCTTCCTCCAGTGTTTCATTTAGTTAGTTAGATGTTACGAAACTCCTTTTGCTAATTCGATTTGAAAGAAACCCGTTTTCTTTCAACTGGAAAAATTATGGGTTTATTATTAAACAAAATTCGAATCCTTAAATAGGAAACTTACCGGTAGCCGTGTTATTATTGTTCATAATATTTTATTGTTGTACATTTAGCCACGTTTTTGTTTTAAACTGGGAAATTTCTTGCACGATAACCTGGTGTTAAATCAGTTTGTCCTATCGCACAAACACGTCCTTTAGGTGAAAAAGACCATTGGAAACATGTTCTGGTTTGAAGAACGATAATTTATCAACATACATGTTATGTTAACTGTTTTGTATAAGATAATAGATTAAAATCTCGGAAAAAGCTTGTATAAGTATAAACATTCTTAAGTATAACATTTATGAATATTTTCAGGGAATTATTCTTTCAATTTTACATTAAACAAGAACATAAGATGCTGGTATAGTTAACTGAATATGGTCTTGTAATTTGTTGGCGCTTTTCTTTGCATTGCGTCCCATGAAATTATACATATCTAAATGATTAAATTCACTTGAAACATATTTTCGTTTACTATCTATTTGCTGCATCATTTATTTTGCGATTGAACAAGCGAAATGGATTTGATGGAGGGGATAAGGGCACATGTGTATTTTGCGTAGTGTTGGAGGACATGACCATTAACCTCCCTATGATGGCGGGCGCAGTGTTGGAGGAAATGATCATTAACCTCCCTATGATGGAGGGGATAAGGGTATAAGGCACAGTGGGGGAAGGTGTGCAATTTAACCGCTTGGTTATCGTGTGGATAAGGGAATCGAGTGCAGTGTTGGAGAATATGCATCTCAACCTTAAACCACACCAACAAATACCAAGAATAACATATATCTAAAAATAAATTATTTACTAACACTGGTATTTTATTCATACATAAATACGATTGTACGCAATTTACATGTCCGTTTGTTAAGTTGGAATCATAGTTTAGTTATTTTAGAGTGAGGCATTATCGCATCGATTTCGGGTATTAACATCGCATGAAGAAAACCAGAATGCGAGGAAGGGCCACATTTTCATCACAACTTGACATGCGCAGAAGGGCGAACGCGAGGACGGTTGTCAAGGTGCTGCAAGTGGTTTGAATTATTAGAAAGACCGCAATCAACGCTACGGAGTTTGAATTCTGTGGAAACGATGAAGAAACTATGGTAAGGAAAATAGCGAACGACAAGAATACCGAAATAGAGTAACCTGCTTTTTCTCCACTGTCGTTCGGCAACAGGAAAACACAGATGTTTAAAACTGCTAGCGCCATGAATGGAAAGATTACTGACAACATGAAGTTCTGTGGTTTTCGTCTTATTGTGCTGGGAAAGCTTATTCGGCTGAAAATGATGTCTCACACTTACAACTGGAGTAAATTATACCCCAACCCGGATTGGATTCGTAATCAGACATGTGGATTCCATTCGCTGCACATTGCATGCGAAGCTAAAAAAACAACAGATAATGCAAATATAAATAATGTTTTAAACGTAGCAAATTACAAAAAAAAACACAGCGAAGTAACTGCACTTCAATAGCTTCAAGACACATTACCTGAGCTTGATCGTAAGATAAAGCCTCAAACTTCAGGTCGCACGTACGATAATCGAACGGATAGTTTGTGATGTCCACTGAACACGTGGATTCGAACACCTTCAAATATCCAATAATAATACATGATTAAAATTATTTATTAGCAATGTTATTAAACATGTACAATAAATGCATATATGTTATGGGAAGCCATTTCTCTGCAAATAGTCATATTCACAAACATATATTTAATATGTTTAATCTTTATGTAGTATGTGCTAGTCAATCCCTTTATACCTACTTGAAACGGATTCCACAAAACTTCTCCTGTATGCATGTTATAAACATTGATTGACGACACACCGAGTTCCTTGTGCTCCAGATTTGAATTCTTCAAGTTAATGTCAGGCTTCCATACCTCATTATGTTCAATGATTGAACAAGAATTACTATCAACATAGATCGTGTGTTTCATTTTGTGTTATTGAATAAAAATACAGTGCTCAACCACTTAACCTACCAAAGTATTTTATAATAATGATAAATAATGCTATGTGTCACTTTTAAAGCTGTAAGTGGGTATACTGGAATCAGTGACGTTTATTGGATGCTTAAACCACTTCTGACTATCATATTATGTTATAGTATTGTATTATGTACAGACCAATTTGAAAGTCAATGTTATTGATACGGCCATGTTTTTTTTCCGGAGCATACGTAACACATACAAACTTAACACGTCATAAGTATACTAATACAAAGATACGTTACACGTCAAACGTATACTGATACAAAGATACGTAACACTTCGTACGTATACTGATACAAAGATACGTAACACTTCATACGTATACTGATACAAAGATGTAAGGAACAGTTCGGAGTCCAATGAATATATTGGATTACAAGCTAAATTGAATACAGAGTTTTTCAGTTAGACGATTTTCCTTTACTGACTATTTTCTTTTAAATTAATAAAAGGATTGAATGTATCTTAAGTCATATATCATATCTGATTAATAAAAAGCTCAGTACACCGGCAAGTCAATACTGGTAAGCTACACATTCCGTAAAAGCGATAGACTTCGTTCTATATGCCCGGTCCTGTATTGCCCTCTGGTTGTATTAAGTTGCTAGTTATCCTCAAATAGTATGATGAATGATAAAGTTACATGTATGCATATGTTATTGATGTATTTAGACGATGTACTTTGTACAAGTCTCAATAAAGTGTCTTGTCTTGTCCGGATTAAGTTACAGTCCTAACAGGCTGATTATGTGTTAAAAGGCATCAATAGATGGCAAAGTAATTGCTGTGACGGAATGTTCATGCTATTGTATGACCAGACGTGACAGTTTACCACTACGTTGTTACACACACAATGGACTGCAATTATAGTTGTCATAAATAATTAGTTGTCTTAAAATAGAAGTATGAATGATTTAGTTAAAGTCCGAACATGCCGTTGTATGGACAATTTAATCATTAGAATGGAACCTTGACTGTTAAGGTAAGTAGGCGAGTTAACACGCAACACGACGCGTTTTGATGATTTACAAATTATTGTTAAATCCAGCTTTATATGGCAACGTTATAGCTGAAAAAATAAATTTCAAACTATTTTGTTGCCAACTTTGACTTTTGACCTCTTAGTGTGACCTTAACCTTTGAGGTAGGGAGACGGTGATAACACGCGACACGTCGTCATATGATATTTTACTTTTGTTCAAAAGTATTTTAAAATCCCTCAAACATGACAAATGTATGGCTGAGACAGGCATTGGCAAGCTGTTTTATGGCCAATTTTGCGTTTAAGCTATAAGTTTGACATTGACATTTGATGTAGAGATACAGACGCTGCAAGCGACATGTCGTCTTGTGATTTGGGACATGTGTGCAAAATTATTTAACAATCCGTTAATATAAGGCGAAATTATGGCTGAGGAAAGAAATTTCGCACATACATACAGACAGACAGTGTGAATTAACATGCCGCCTTCTTCGAAAGGGGGCATCAAAACAATCGAACCTCGAATAACAATAACAAACAATTGATACACAAACATACTGACCTATCATAAATAGCATTGCAGGCAAAGGGAGGCAACTGCCTAAAACATCTATTAAAAAGAATTGTCTAAGATTTGACCTGGGGACAAAGTGTTTGACAGGGATGATCTATTAAACATTTTGATGAAATACAAAAACGCAAAAAATGTAGTTGTTTCTAAAAAAAGGAATAACTGTTGAATTATGTTATAACAACAAGTAACAAGAAAAAACTAAAAGTAATCAATAATAACATGTACACAATCTAGGTCAAGGGGGAAAAAAAACATAAAAAGTAATAAAAACTATCAAATAAACATTCAGTAATACATGTCAGTAAAAAGATGTAACTAAAATGTCCCTCCATGCGTGTCTTCCGTATTAATCCGTGATATTTTATTATTATTTTCTAAAAAATATAGATGACATATTAACAATTAAAACTTGCAGTATTGTGTATAGCTTAACCAATTAAACTTTTACATATCTTGAACCACCTAAACTTGCACTATTTTATGTATCTTGAACCATTTAAACTTGCATTATTTTGTATATCTTGAATGACTTAAACTCGCAGTATTTTGTATATCTTGTACCACTTAAACATGCAATATTTTATATATCTTGAACTTACTGAAACCTGCAATACTTTCCAAATCTTATAAAGCTTAATAAAGCGCGCATGCGCGTGCGAGTGGATGTGTTTTTGTTTTGAAAAAGTACACTTTTACTTCTTTTTTTTACCAAAAGGTGAGGATTATAAACGATTCCGCAGTGACCAGTAGTGGTATTTGTGATCATATAATCAAACGGAATACATCACATTCATTAGTATTTCTGATATTAGTGGAAACAAATATAATTCTTGAGTCATTTTTGGTCTGATTTTGGAGGGAAAACGCTCCGTCACGGATTTAACCCGTACGTTACACACCAACCGAAATATATTGACCATTGGTCATCAATACAGGTATTAAGCGACAAGTGACAATGAAAGAGACAGAGACACGGCGATTATCCATGGTCATTGAGCTAACGGTTTTCAAACGGCTTTCATTGACGAGTACAATTAGGTTGGATCGCTGTGCGAAGACAGAATGACTTTACAACAAATAAATGACTTATGTACGCATAGTTTATTTTCTCTATTACGAATGCAAATCTTGTCCGAAAGCGGCCAATATTGTGTCGATAGAAAAAAGCAATACAGAAAGCAGAATGTCTGATGAGCCTTCTAATGGTGACGTCGAATATTCGTGGAAAGAAGTCGTCAACTTTCTGGACGTCGTGCTGTTTGTCTTATTCGCATGCATTCTCGTCGCATCGTCGCTTGGTTGTTTTTTAACAGCCATTAACTCTAAGTTTTAAGGTTTGAAGAAATAGAAGAACAAAGCTTCACAAATCGTAAACGCACAATGCAGAAAATATAAACGAGTTCGAGCAGAAAAGCCGCAGAAACAACTTGCATGCGCATCACAGGTCTCCAAGAGTTCCAAACAGACAGAATTGAATACCAACAGTATCAAATGTGGCTAAACCAACCATTGCAGCAGACGGTCGGTTTACAGTCGTATGCCAGCAGGGCCTCGGCTGACACGAATCGACACCGTAAACACAAAACTATCCGTGTTTATATAAATTTACACACTCAACATATACTCGTTTTTTATACATCTATGTGTGACAATCAGTATTAACACGAAATTGTGACTCTACCGCATTCATATATGTGTAGTTTGTTGGTTGCTGTGTTGTTGTATTTGCGATTCTCCGACTCTAGAACATATAACCATACCCAATTCCAGTTGAACACGTACTTTTCTTAATAGTAAATAATACACGTCGGAATGTACACAAACACAAACAAACAAACACACACACTCACACGCACACACGCACACGCACGCACGCACGTACCTCCACACACATAAATTTATTATATATAACTATTGTGTATGTTGTTTTTTGGTTTACATTGTTTGTACAATTTGTATACTGTTAGTTGTTTTTATTGGTTAAGCATGACATACTCGCAGGTCTACACAAACAAATGGAAGTTATCCTGCTTAAAACAATAGCTTATCGGGACACCTTAATTTTGTAGTTGTTAATTAATTTTGAAATCCATTTTTCGTTTAACGTATTAACTTATTTTGTGTTTCTATTTGTAAACCGTAAGTAGTTTATAAGCTTTGCATGGGAATTCGAAGGTCTACAAAAACCAATGCAAGTTATCCTGCGTTAACAATTATCTTGTCGCAAGACCATTTTGTCCATTGCTTATTTGAAGTTTTATTTTTTATTTACGGGATATTTTGCTTTTAAAACATTTACTTAGCATAGGCAATTGAAAAATATCATGTTTGCCAAAACTTAACTTGCTGGGTTCTGTAATATTCATAGTATTATGGACATTATCGTCCTGACGCATTTTAAGACAACATCCGCCCTGTGTTTGTTATTTAAGAAATAATTCGTGTACGTTAAAGTTTGTTGTCGAATAACCTACGGCCGGAAGTTTAGATGCGTAGGGATTAAATCACGAGTGCGAAGTGATTTGAAACCACGCATCTAAACTTCCGGCCGTGGGTTATTCGACAACAAGCTATAACGTACACGAAATATTTCGAATCTAACACGGTTGTTACTAAAGATGTATACAATGTATCTTATTTTTCTTGTGTACATTTTTATGTGAAGTTCCGCCCATAAAAATAATTTTCGGCTGTTCTGTCGATCAGATCTCCGCCCTCAATAATAGCCAACCTGGATGAAAGAAAAACGTGTCATTTCTCCCGTTTGTCTAAATAAGAACAACAACAACTTGTGAAAACTTACATGTTTAAATTGTACACTTTTAATTAACGCAAGAGTGTTACAGCTACAACGATAACAACAATGCAAATGTATTGGCATGTTTTGTTTAGTAAGGCATGTTTTGTTTAGTAACAGCGCGTGCTTTCAGTGTATAAGCTCCGCCCATATTTATTGCAGAATAACACATAGACGATTTTCTTCTTTGTTTATATGAAATTTGGCACGTGCCGTATTAGAATTTTTTGTTAATTGTTTCTAGTTGAGTTCTTGAGTCTCACATAAACACGCATACACACGCACGCGCGCAAACATGCACGCACACTCACTCACGCGCGAGCATGCACGCACACATAAACACACACACACGCGCGCGCAACTAGTACACTATAGTATCTTAGTAAAATTCTTGCAATTTTGTTAACAGTACTTAATATTTTAATTTTCAGTAATTTAATTATATTATTGTTTTCAAATCTCCGATAGTTAATAAAAATAAATTCATTTACTCGAATGACATGATCTTTTTGCAATGTTACAAAATCGCATACAAAGCTTTAGCCTGCATAATAAGCATCGTGGAACTGTGTTTGCCATTATGAACGTTGTTTTTGGTGTTGTTTGTTTTTCACTAATGTTGACAACAACGTATGCCCATATACCATATCTCGTTATGCTAGTGAATTTTATCTAAAGTGTTCAATGTTGTATACAAATCGAAATTTTGTATTTATTTGTTCCTTATGTAACCGTGTTGCCAATATGTATGTTGTCTTTGGTGTGTTTTGCGTTTCACTAATGTTGACAAGAATTTATACCCATATGGGTATATAACTAATATAACTAATATAACTAATGATAATCTCTTTAAGCTAGTGTGTTTTTTTCCTAATGTGTTGCTTGTTGTATACATATCAAAATTGTGTAGTTCTTGTTACCGCATTTTACTGAGTTTGCCAATACGTACAATGTCTTTCGCGTTTTATGTTTTTCAAAAAAGTTGACAACAACTGAAACCCAAATATGTATACAGATAACTAATGATAATCTCTTGATGCTAGCGTGTTTTCTCTTATGTGTTTATTGTTGTATGCCTATCGAAATGTTGTAGTTCTTTTCCCCTTAATGTTTTTCTTCTTCAGTGAAGAAGGGAACATAGAGAGTGTATTATATAATATGTGCTGTTAGTTATGACAATACCCGTTCCCCTAGAATATGATGAACAATAGCTTAAAACGCATTCAGATTCCCATTCAGAATAAATGGTATTATACATATCAGGAGTAAAATGTGTGTCCTGCATACCATATATATAAGCATTTAATTATTTTAAGTAACTACAAACGTTAATTTCCCATTTAATCATATTCAGTTAAAAGAAACAATGGTAAGATCGCTAGCCATTTGGTAAAGGTAGATTCAATAATGACACTTCAAATCCCATGCCTACAATTGTATTAGAGTAAGCACGGGAATTCTACTGGAAAGATGTCTACACATCCAAACAAAAAAAAAGAAAAACAAAAAATGGGGATACAAAAAGATGAATATTTCATAGAAATGTAGATGTGAAAAGAAATGATCACAACGGTGAGAAAAAACAAACGACTTGTCCCCAATTGAGACATTAAAAATGCGCACTTCCGTACACTTGAAATACACAAACATTCAGAATGACTAACATACGAGAGAGAGAAAAAAAACACGTGTGCAGAATTATAAGTAAAATAATGTATGTATATAATAATTGAATATTCATATACTAAAACAGATTCCCTACATGTTATCTCATTTGCCAGGAAACAATATGTATACAGATAAAATATGAATAACCATATATTAAACACGTTTCTACATTTCATCTTATTTGACAGTAAAACAGACGGAAAAGTAAAATAGCATTATGTTCGAATATTGAATCGGAAAAATGTTATGAACTTTTTTTGTCATTAGTAAAGAGTACCCTATAAATGGTTAACAATAATAAACGCTTCCCGCGAAAAAAAAAAAAGTATCAGAATCATGTTTTTTAATTGGGACGAGTTAACGTAATAATAACAATATAGTTAGGTACTCTTATGAGCTGATGATGGTGATGATGATGATGATGCTGATGATGATGATGATGATTTATGATGATAATCATGATGATGATGATGATTATGATGATGGTGATGATTGTGCTGCTGATGCTGATGATGATGATGCTGAAAATACTGATGATGCTGATGCTGCTGATGCTGCTGATGCTGCTACTGCTGCTGCTGCTGCTGCTGATGATGATGATGATGATGATGATGATGATGATGATGATGATGATGATGATGATGATGATGACTATGATGACGTTGATGACGTTGATGATGATGATGATCAAAATTCAATGATTGTTTATGTTAATGCACTATAAAGAACAATGTTTACTCACTTATTAATGCATTCCAAGTCATTTGCGTCAATTGGTTTACCAAGAATTGGGAATCCAATTCAAACATGTACTTATAATCAATTGTGTGTGATATTCTTTGTAAAACAATGTGCATTGTTTGAAAACAATATGTTTAAACTAAGAATTAGAACCGGTAAGGATATATCAGGCGATTTAACGTCTGTCTCGTCGTATCCTTCGTTTGAATCTTCTCGTATTCATCTCGGGAGAAAGGCTTTTCGATGTTTGACAAAGGAGCAATTTTGTTGACAGTCTGGTTCGCGGGTCTCGTCGCGGCCCAGTTGAATGGGTCGGAGTATTGGCTTATACCGTCGGAAGTCACAGCATGTAAAGCACGTGCAAAGGTAAAGAAAATTGTTGTGTTTTTTTTTCAACATTCAATGTTGCATTGTCAATATTTATGACAGGAATTCAACCAGTGACAGTGTTTTCTTTCTTCTTTCGGTTGTCTTTTTTTTAAAGTGTAAGTTATTGTTTTTCTTTGTGTCGAAAAGTTTAAATATGCGAGAAATGTATTGAAACAAGCAATATCTTGAAAATAGTAAGATTAGAACATTTCTTAACCGGGTTCGGTGATCTCAATCAATTGAGTGCACGCATGTCATATCGTGCTCTCAAATCCTTCTAATGACTTGCTTAATTAGTATTTACACAGGTATCCGGTATCCAGTTGTTCGGTTTTTATAAATAACGTTTGTTGCGCATACGTCATTTCTAAAAAGAGATTATCTGTATTGATCGAACTTCAGTGAATCATTGATCGAATGGTTTTTCGAAATAACTTTAACACGTTATAATTCTCAAAAAGGAAGGTTTGTCTATCCATGTATAAAGTTAAACAAAACAAATGTACACGTACCATTAGTCAATGAGGGAATACCGTGTATTAATATCCAAAGTCAAAGTTACCTGACATGATTTGATTTGTTTGAAATGACGAAGAATCGAGGATTGGTCGAACTAATGTTTAGTATTGAAGTTTGAACCGCACGTACTATTGCCAAAATCCTCAATACACAGTGACGTGTTATTTTTAACGCACTTGGTCTGGTTTACTGCAATGCGGCATTGTAAACTATGAAACAGTTCGCTTTATGTAAACTAATGGCGCGAGTGAAAATATAGTTAGTGAGTAATCGTTCACGAAGATTCGTTGGTTGCTTCTACTTATGTTATTGTATTACATATTATTATGTATAAGTATTACGAATTGTTCTGGAGGGTAACGAACCTATTATACTGAACCTTACTTGTTAAGTACCTGACTCCGTGCTGGATGTAAAAAATAATGCCATAATAACAGACTAACGTGTAAAACATGCCTTCGAGTAAAATGTGAGCTTTTTTTTTAAAGAATGCAGCCCTAAATGACTCGATTATTTAGTATAATGAAGCCTTTGTATCAATGTGGCTTCAAGCAATGTTGCTTCAAGCGACAAAGCAGACATAACAAAAAATCGCCCTTTCATAAAATTCATGTCATATATTCCGTGTATCAGTAAGCTGAAAGGGGCATATTCACAGATAGGTAAAATGAGAGTTTTAAAACAGTAAACAGTTGTTTGATACAGGCAAAATAACTATCCTAACTACGATAAAGTGTCTGCTTTTTCATTGATTATTCGAAAAACAAACTTACATTGCTATCATAGGAAATACGTTATTATCTAGAAGGTCCTTAAACCTCAAATGACACGGATTTTTCTTGAGTTTGTAAATAATTCACAATATTCCAAATATTATTCTATATATGAATGTTATGGCTTTTTCAAAAACACAATAATTTAGAAAACAAGCCATATATTTGATGACAATCACCAACATGGTTAAGTTAAATCACTGTGGTTGAATGTAGATCCATTTACAACAGGCCACATGTAAGGCTGCCTGCATTGATTTTCGTTCTCATATGGTTTCTTATTTTCCACGTGTTTGACCACCATCTACTAGGTAAATATAGGCCTAAGCCAAACATATATATATCTTATAGTAAGCATCGAATTATAAAACGTTTTTTTGTTTCAACTCACATCTCCCAAAACAGTTGGATAAGTAGGTTGGCCAACGTATATACAAAATTTGTCCCACTTATCCAACTTACATTCATATGATCTTTAGAACCTTATTGAACAGTTTTAAAACTCAGTCTGGAATACTAAACCAACGCAGTGTACGGTCGACAAGAAAAACTATCGTCGGTCGGGCTAGTGGACACAAGCAACTGTTTATTCTACGCCTTATATAAACCTGAACGGCAATATCAGTTTTGCTGCAAAATCTTAAGCTTTTTTGATCGACAATGACCTAGTGAAAATTAGGTCGTTCGCTTAGCACGTTCTCCCGCAAACTGATGCCGGTTTACCAGGTACTCCGTTTTTAAATAGAAAACAATGAATCAATCTTCCAAACAAAATATTGTCATTCTTAAGAATGCTCATTTTTACTCGAATATTTATCTAGTCAGCAAATATTTATTACAGGACGAGCCTGTGAAAAACCAGATCCTGGCGGGGGAGGCCTGCATGCGGACTTACTTTGTGGACCGACTCTCATTCGACGTCATGGATCAAGATGACTATGATTTTTTTAAAGAGAATTCGCCAACAAAACGTAAGTGCATGTATTTAACACATACAATCCAACCTGACTTAGCGGCCACATGAAAACAACGGTCATCTGTGTACAGCGGTCAGTCTGGATTCCCCCCAGACGAAAATCCTTCTTCATAACAGCTGAGAACAACGGTCACCTGTCTATAACGACCAATGGTCAGTATATTTCACTTCGAAAGCCATTTCTCAGCTGTGTATAGCGGTAACGAGTAATTAGTTTCGAGGTGCGAAAAGTAAACATTCGAATATTATCTCTGTCGCGGCCGAATCATAACGCCATAGCATATGCGCGTGACAAAATCAAAAGATCTTTATCGCTGATAAGATGTCAGAAATAACATTTAGCTAGCGAGTGTTGTTATTAGAAGGCAATACAAGGATTGGTGATCGTCAATTGTGGCAAAACAGACATCGAATTGCAACTTTTGTAACAAACTTTCAGCATTTATGCAAGTTGATTTATTTTATGTAAAACTCCTGATCTTTTTCCAGGGGAGAAGCAATCACCCAAAACAAATATCAGTCAATAACATATACACTGTGTAGCATCTTGTTGGGATTGTATCAAATTGTATAATTAGTGCACAAATTGAATTTTCTAGAAAACACTCTATAACAATGGATGGGTTTTCAGACAACAATACTTCTTAAAGTACATAGTCACAATAATAGTATTGTTAATTTGAGTGTTTCCTTCCGAAATCACTTAGTGTCACATGCCCATTTCTTATTAAGGAGAACACTCGTTACTATAAACTAGTGTTTGACAAACATGCCTTTGTATTGAACCACTTTAACAATATCTAAAAAAAACATCCTCCTCCAGTCTAAAGGTTAAATTATTTAAAGAGGTTTCTTAAAGAGATCATAACAAAATATCCAATTGAGGGTGTTCATAGATTGAATAATATCTAGCTTCAATATTCCATGTAAAAGAAAATGTGTTCATCGGACTGAAGTCTAAAAAACTAAATTCCAAAATTCGNCGTACAGTTTTACAAGCTTTTAGTGTCTGTGTCTTTAAATTAGAACGATACAGTTATGCCGTACTTTCTGTTAATAACAGCGATTTTGACGTGACGCCAATGCAACGTGACGACCATTATTTAAAAAAACGTTCAATGATCGTAATACGAACTGTCGGATTTACTGAATTAACGAGATGCATGAGTAAACCACAATATTATCGTCGAAAACGTTTAATAATAGGTATGAATTTAAATAAATTTATATGATTTTAATTTGTATTATTGAATAGAAATAATTTGTGTAATTATACTAATGTATAGACAATGAGCCTATGTTTTAAAACAAACTGTGTGAAAACGACTGGGTGGAGTAAGGTTTTTACCCAAACTGACCTTGAACTTGATATTTTCCAGATGAAGATTCTGACTTATATAGTGGTGATTATATGCTCAGCTTAAACTAGAAACAGAGATATAGGCTAATTATTAGAGTTTGCGGTAAGCAAGCAAATGATGTTCTTGACTTGATCTGTACTGTAAATGAGATATACTTACCTGTCATGAAATGTTGTGAAATCCTCAAAGGCCCCGAGTTTGATCTCAATCGGCCACCGGAAAAACTTTGCGAAACCGAAATTTCGCAAACGTAAGTAACCTTTTTCTTGAAGATTTGCTTCTTTGAGATAAAGTATGCGATACAAGTCTTCTTTTTGATAATAATTGGTTATTTTTACTTAAACAAAGATTTTTTTTTCACTTTGAAATTTTTGAGCAAAGTTGGTCCTCCAATGGTTTTTTTCCAAATACCAAATTAACCATACGAAAAAAAAAAAGTTTTTGATTAACTTATATATGACAATTGTACCAATAATTTGGTTTTACTGGGCTGGATAATACAAATATGATCTGTTTGTCTAAAGTCTCCTTTATCTCGCATGTAAGGATGCATATTTTACTGAACTTAACTTCTACGATTTCTGGAACTACCTTCACAACACAGGGATTTTTTATGATTGTTAGGAAGATGTAAGCGGCTCATTTTGTGAAAATCCCAAACATTTTTTCTTTAAACATGAGTCACAAACGCTTCAAAATTGTAACAAAAACTAGTCACAAACTTGTATATAACTTTCTCTAAATAAGGCAATATGATGATATTTTCATCCCGTGGACATTTGTTCTTAAATAAAACAACAGCATGCAACATACATCATCTAATCAACAAAATACTGACAGATCATCTGTTTCTCAAAAAATTGTGAAGTCTATTAATTTGTATCGCTTATGAAAAAAACAAACATGTTTGTCTCTGTGTTGTCGATTGGTTTGTCGTTTGGTTGGAAACATAAGGTATACCTTGATTCACATTAATCTTGTGAGATTTGTAGGCATATTTGTATGTGTTGAAAACCTTTATGATCAATTGTGCTATGTCTCATTTACATAGGATTCCTTACGAATCATAAATATTTACAATATTTGAACTTTTGATGCATACCATGAAAATGCATTTAAATCACTGTTCAAACAAATGGATCATTCTTTAAACTAATTGTTGCATTTTTCTTGCTTTCGGTCATCACTGTATTACTCGTGTTTTTCACTTTCGTCAACTGATCATCATTTTAATTCAATCCATTTCAATTTCAAGTGCAAGCTTTCAATATTACTTTGATTTATTCATAGTGACTGCAAATTTGAACAAATCTGGATTCACGTCCCATGTGGATTTTTTAAATATATCTTTTCTTACATAGAACCTCGAGTTTTGCTAATTTCATTTAATCATTTTAAAATGCAAGTGTGTTGTTTATAAGCCGAGCTTACGTTATAATGCCGGTTTGAGCCACTTCAAATTTTTAATTCTAAACGAGTATAATTAAATTCAAACAAGTAGAGCATGGTACCTGAGTAGGAAACACAATTTGCAAAATCAGAATAAAAACCAGTAAAACAAATTGTAATTTTTAAAATAAAGCAAATATCGTTTTTTTCGACATTTTTTTTTTCAAAACGTCAGTTTTCATCAGATATCAACGGTTATTTTTGTAAAATACATTTTATAATTTGTGGAGTTGCGTCAAAATGGCGATTCCATGACACTCTATAAGAAGGAAAAAACTACAACATCTACATGTATAGGCTTTAATTGCAGAATAACGACATGAGTTACTGCAAAATAACCCAATGATTTATTACAAAATAACCTCATGTTTTTTTTTGCAGAATTACTCGGTTATTTATTGTAGAATAACTAACTGATTTATTGCAGAATAAAGTTCAATCTCTACAGAAAACAGGTTGAGGTGGCGATAGAATGAAAACTATTGAAAGCAAACTGTATAATGATACTAAACATTGCAGTTGAATTGTAAAATTAAAATCCATACACGTTCTATAATTTGGACCGACATACATCTGCAAGTCAAGTTAATAGTATACGGCAAAGTGGAAATGTATATGTATGACAAACATTGAAAATTCAGGATAACAAGTGTGTATGCAGTTATTTGCAAGTACTATAATGTCATAGATGAGGTAAGAGTTAACAAAGCGCATTGATGTTTTCTAATACACTCTAGTTTATGAATAAAATATCAGTCAATAACATATACTTTGTATAGCATCTTGTTGGGATTGTATCAAATTGTATAATAAGTGCACACATTGAATTTTCTAGAAAACACTCTATAACAATTGATGTGTTTTCAGACAACAATACTTCTTAAAGTACATAGTCACAATAATGGTATTGTTAATTTGAGTGTTTCCTTCCGAAATCACTTAGTGTCAGATGCACATTTATTGTTAAGGAGAACACTCGTTACTATTAACTAGTGTTTGACAAACATGCCTTTGTATTGAACCACTTTAACAATATCTAAAAAAAAACATCCTCCTCCAGTCTAAAGGTTAAATTATTTAAAAAGGTTTCTTAAAGAGATCATAACAAAATATCCAACTGAGAGTGTGCATAGATTGAATAATATCTAGCTTCAATATTCCATGTAAAAGAAAAGTTGTTCATCGGACTGAAGTCTAAAAAACTNTCATTTGTCAGCCCAGCAAAGTCATGCTATGCATCGTCCTCAATCAATTGAAAATAATAGGCACAGGAACTGCTGGAGGAATAGTAGACTGGATTCAGAGATGGGCATGGCACAGTGGAACAGTTCATTAACTGCAGAGTTATCATTGATAATCATCTGCAACACAAACGTTAGCTCTTTCACAACTTAATAGACTTTAAGAAAGTGTTCAACCGCTTGTGACATGATGGCAGGTTCTGATTGTTCAAAATTGAAGAACGGCTGGTTTAAGTCATCCAAGGACTCTACAGAAACGGAAACAGCGCATTACTTATCAATGAGCAGTTGGGTGAATTATTCACGACAACAGTGGGCGTGCCACAGGTATGTCTGCTCTCCCTAGTCCTGTTAAACCTTTTCCTTGAGAAGATAATGCAGGAGACCCGTAAAGACCACCACACCTCTATCTCCATCGGTAGAAGACCAATTCTATAACTTGAGATTAGATAATGACAATGACTTCATTGCTTGCACTTGCAGTAAACTCCATACCTTGCCAACAGACTCTAAGAAAGAGAAGGAGCATACGGGATGGATGTCAGCATGGAGAAGTCGAAGGTTATGATGAAGAGTACCAGCAACACTAGTGCATATATCAACATGAACAGTAATAAACTGGAAGAGGTGACCAGTTTCAAGCGCTTGGGTACAACCATGTCCAAGGATGGCCGCAGTACCTCTGAGGTCCGAATACGAATTGCCATCGCGACAGCCTGTGGCGTGGCTAGTTTTGACCCAATGTCATGATTTAAACATAGTTTTCGGAGGAACATTACATCATTACATTACATGCCAAATAACAAACCCATGGGCAGTTTCCTAGAAGATAATTGTAAGGTTCACCATATACATATAAGAAAAACAAGTAACCCTGTTTTTGACCCAAGGAGCATTGCTTGTATAAACGTGGTAGAGGACCACCATGCGACTTTACACACCAAATGATAAACCCCTAAGCCGTGTGGTTTCAGAGGAACATCTGACACATGTATCATAGCCAGTTTCAAATTCAGTTTCATGATTTTATTTATTTAAGGACCACTAGGCCATTTTACAATCCAAATATTAACCCTCTGACCATTTCGATTTCAGAGAAGAAGATTTTTTAAGTATTATTTTAAAATCTATTTTAAGCCCCCATTGACCTTAAAGTGCAACTGACCGGAACTAATTGCACAACTTTGAAAGGTGAATCACCCAAAGATCCTTCTCGTGAAGTTATGTTACAATTTGCCCAGTAGTTTGAACAAAGTCATACAAAATTAAACATACGCACCCCCCTATACAGCGAATGACGGACAAGATGGTATCTTAAAGGCTCCCTATAAATACTACATGCTTAGGAGAGCTAAAACAGAAAAAGGGTATATATTTTGCCGAACTCATTACAACAAAAACTTCCTTTCCTTGCAATTATGTACACATTAAGGTCATTAAACTCTGAATGTTTAAGCGTGATCCACCAAGAGAACTTGAAATCAAACGCTTCAGGGGACTTTGTATCCAATAGTGGAACAGAGGGCCAAGATTGAGTCACTTGAGTCATCAGGCATAGTCAGTTTATAGCCCAGGGTTATGACCTTAACAATCTGTATAAGGGACCATAATCTGATGTCCCATACCTCATATACATTTTAGATATTTACTCCCACATTCGTAAGCAAGGCCTATCTTGACCCCAGGGGAATAATTTAACAAAAAAATATAAGTAGAGGAACACTATATGATTGTACATATATAACACCTATTGGCCTTTTTATTCCAGAATTGCTTTTTATTTTATTATATAAGTTTATATAATTTATGTGTGACATTGGCGCGTAGCCAGATTTTACCCCACATGTGTGATTTGAACAATATGCGGTTTCAGAGAAGATTTTATTTGCAATGTTAGTCTACATAAATCATGTGACCACTGGGATGTTGCCAGTTTTCGTTCCATAGGAATGGATTGAACAAACTTTGTTCAGGCATCTACCTATCTTTCATACCAAAAATAAAAAAATAAAAAAATGTGGTTTCTGGTTTCGGGAAAGAATTTTTGTAAAAGTTATTTACTATGAAAGTCTTTCTAAATCAGTTGACACCTGGTGCGCGGCCGATTTTGAACCCGGGACTATTATTTGGAAAAAACTTTGTAGATAATCACTATAGGCTTTACGAAGTTACTCACCAAATAGTTAACCCTTGATCCGTGTGGTTTTGGAGAAGAAGATTAACATAAGTTAATAAGTTAATAAGTCTTTATAAATCGGATGACCCCTTGGGCGTGGCCAGTTTTGACCACGAGGTCATGATTAAAACAAAGTTGATAGAGAACCAATGTTCAAATCCGCCGATAAAGAAGACTTGAAAACACAAGCTTTCAAACATAGATTTTGAATTGCCTGATTGTATAGTGTCGTTTGTACGTAAGTCTTCATCATCATCATCACTATCATTATCATCATCACGGCACAATGTGTGAACCTATTTAAAAGAAAATTAAAATGTTAATATATAACATGGAAGCAATAGAATGGTATTATAGTATATTTACTGTTTTGCAATATGAACTTTGTCGTACATTTTACACAGGTTCGGAAAGAAGCCGCCCCCTAGCGGTTACCGAGTGCGACGCGACATCCGGGTCCTTTCCTTCACGGAGCGACAGAAGCTCTTCCAGGCGTTCCACGTTCTTTACAAGGTGCAAATGTCAAGTTTTCGTATAATCGATGCAGTATCTTCAGTTTCATTTTGTGTCTTTCAATACTAATTCAATTTCCCCAGTCGTTTAAATGCGCGGCTTCGTATTAAACATTCGAACTCATAATTTCCTTTCATAAATAATTGTAAATACTTAAGCTCATTGCAACAAGAAATTAATGTTGATTGACGGTTAAAATAATTTACATTTACATTATTTGATCGCGTGTTTCAGACGGGCGTTATGGCCAGGTTTGGCCGTGTCCATGGCACTGAGCTATACCGGAAGCACCGCGGGGCCGCCTTCCTGCCTTGGCACCGCGTGTACATAGCGGCGTAGGTCTAGCCGGAATGTTTTTTTGCAAATCGATCGGCATTTTAAACTTTACATAGAGACTGAGTCATGTATTTTGAATCGGTGTCAGGTAACGATACAATTACGCATATTGATTATGAATGATAATGTGTAAATTAAATCATTGTTAGGCAATTGATTAAACGTTATAAACCAATTTCGCTAAAATATTTAAACAACAAACAATATTTGAAACGTGCTCAGCGTCATATTATATTTTAGGATAAGATCTCCTTACCCTTAGGTTAAAACGTAAATTAGTGTTTTTTACTCCGTATGGAATTATCTTTAATTGCCTGGTAATTTCCTTGTTAATTTACGCACTTTGTCATAAGCGTCAAAACATCGGTTATGTATGCCGTATGTATCCAGTATATGTCCGTTGCATACGTCATAATTATGTTGTTACCTTTGGACACGTTCGTCTGCACATGTTCTCGTCGCAATTTGCACACGTAACCATCAAATGTTTCATTGTTTATTAACTGTATCACTTCAGTAAGTAAGTCAGTACACGCCAAGAGACAGACGGGCATAGAGGACGCACAATTTGATATTGTCGCGGGGCCGATAGGCCTCGCACGCATCTTGTTGATTGAAATATTGTGTGGACTTTGGAAAGCGTTCGTATTAAAAAGCAAAATAAAATCTCAATGTAAACGGTGTGCCCTTGTGTACGTTATTGTGTTCCACCTACTATGCTACATTTGCACATAAGTATAGGATTGAAGTTTTCGTCCTTTCGTCGACAATAAATAATTGTCCCGTATTTGTTTGTTATCACGATCATTTCTGCGTGACTATGTGGTTCGGGGTATTACTTTCGGTATATATAGTATTCGTCTTCAAGAGTGATATCATAAAAATAAGTAAACAAACATGTGCAATAGTGAATCAGCCGAAACACTATTATAATATTGTTTGATTCTTATCCACTATATAATTTCCCTGCCCATTTTGAAAGGGTTAAACTGGACATGCCCACAGGAATCATAACGTTATAACGCCCAACTAATAATATGCTAATCCACTATGTTGTTTCTCATTTAAATTGAGTTAAACTGAACATTTCCTTGAGTATCATAACGCCTTGACATTCAAAAAATAATTAAAAAAGAAGTACAGCATCTGCATTCACCAATACGTACAACATTTATGTTATGTAACGGAACACCTTAAGGTTGAGCAAATATCATAAATCGTTAAAATGTGTATGTGTTTTTAATAAATCCCCAAAATACAACGTTTACAACGTAACACTAAACGTTTAAAGCGTACAATCTAGTAATAGATGAAAGATGAAAGGTGCAAAGGTATCGCCACCTTATGAGGAAATATGGGGAATTGTTTGCATTCTTAATTGCTACTCTCACTGTTAATTTTAATGAATGTCGTTTAACAAAGTGCTAACTGTTTAATAGTATTCTATTACACGTGACTCTTTCTGCCTTTAAACAGCAAATTTTCGTAAATTTGTCAAAATATCCATACTTATAAAAAAGGCCAAACAAAACTTTCTTATTGCATCCTTTCTGCATCATTATTTCTATTTCAAGATATACAATATTAATGTTAAAAAACATAAAATAAGATAAAAGCTAACATGACAGTTTACCTCCGGTCTGCTTCAGGCTTGAGGAGAAGCTCAGAGAGGTCGATCCGGAAGTGTCACTGCCCTACTGGGACTATACGATGGACTTCTACATGCCACTTCCGTCTGATTCCATCGTCTGGAGCAAGTGTTTCTTCGGCAACGGTAACGGCACCGTTAGCGATGGCCCCTTCCGGTTCATGTACGGCGGCTATAGCATGCCGATCAGCCGCGATATTGCGCCGAAAGAAACGTGTCCACCTAGACTGATTAACAAGGAGGACATTGACGGACTTATGCAGTTTTGCTATTTTTCAGTAGGTTTGTTTCAATTTGTAATAAAAAAGAAATCTGTAGAGCCGTGTGTCGCACATATTTATTATCCACTCTGAAAATATAGGGTATACATAACAATAATTTATGTCCGGATTTGATGAAAACGATTTTTAATTATTTTGCAATTAAATTGAACAACAATAGGGAATCTGAGGAACTGTAAAGCATTGGTTTTAGGTTCAACACACAAGAACATTGCAAACATTTTATTTAATCTCGTCTTGCTCATCACGACCTGAAACGCCCCGATCTTTTTCCATATCAGCATGATTTTCCTGTTGGTACTTGCCAATTTGAGTCTAGGTGTGATTTTGTCTTATTCCCGTCTACTTCAGAACATCACGACCGGAAAAAATCGTTCAAAAGATGATGAGTGGAACAAGACGCATAACCTTGAAAAACTACACGATGGCGTACACAACTGGGTGGGCGGGGATATGTCCCATCTGGAGACGTCGGCATACGACCCCGTGTTCTTCATGCACCACGCGTTCATCGACTACATCTGGGAGCAGTTCCGGCGCCGACAGTCCAGTTCGACGTGAGTATTAGTATATGATACAATTTAAATAAATACTAGAGTTGATTGACCATATGTATAGTTTATTAGTCTTTTTAAGAGTTGGATATGGGAAATCACATTCATTTTTAAATAGATCCAGTAAAAGTATGGATTTATTTGTTGCATTTAAAAGAAGTGGCATAACACCACTCTTTAAATTATAATTGTATTATTCTGTTAAGCCCATTTATTAAAACTCGTTTANAAAAAAAAAGACAACAAACGCACAAAAATCTTTGCTTTTTGAAATTTAAGCAAACACCCGTGCTCACTTTTGCGCAAATGGGAATTAAAAACCAACAACGACGAATTAACTTCGAAAACTTCGTGTAAAAGACTCGCGTTCTAACAAGCCTTTGTCAGATTATTGTTTAGAAACACGTTTAAATAGAGAACAAAAACGTTCTGATATACCTATCAAATGGTTTAAATGAAGGCATTAAACCCAATTATCTTGTCGATAATTGAAACCGATATGCATCTATTTGATGTTTTGATGATGATTAAAATCAAATTTTGATTTTGAAAACTATTTAGATATTGTGGTAAATTTTAGGGATATAATTTGTTTGGCAAGACTTCGCTGTTCTGCATACTCACTATTCATTGAAGAAGGTAGATATAGAAATATTACAAGAAGTGAACGAGAATGTACAAGGTGTAATATGGGTGTAGTTGAACATGAATACCGTTTTTGTTAATGTGTCCATTGTATAGAGATTTAAGAAAACTAGTGTCATATGAATATTATCTACGCTGGCCTTCTATTATAAAATTCAAGCAACTGAATAAGAAGACATTAATTAACCTGGCTAAATTTACTAGAATGACCTTTGATTGAAGATCTAGTCGCAATACGTATTATTAATTTATATATGTATATTGTTTATTGTTGGTTTTTGTGTGTGTCAACATTCACACAACCATTTTTTATTAATTCATGTCCATAATAAACACCCTACTTTTCATCACCATTGTTGAATATGCATGTATTTACACCGCCATGACATGTCTTATGTATGTTGTTTGGCTATGTACTAATGTATTTGCCAATAAAATTGACTTGACTTGACTTGGTGTTGCCAATTTCCTTCACTGATGCTCGAAACAACATGAAATGGGCCCTTATAACTATTGCGCAAAGACCCTTTGTTAAACCTCGCGAAGAATGTATAACACATAAAAGTATAAAAATAAATTATGTACGACATAGTAAACCTTAACAAAAGCAAAATTAATGAAATAAATTGAACATCATAATGTTAATAGTGCTGTCCAACATTAAATGACCATCCCGCGGCTGAAGGTGTTGTTTCATTATGCACTCACTAATTAAATATGTTATCTTCAGGGAGTAGGATCAGTTTGCGCGCATTTGTGGTGGTGTGTGCATGGCTGTATGAATACCTAGGCGATTCAATGGGAAATATACAATAATTCACTAGCTGATGGGATATGTTGTGCTAGTGTAGTTGCGAGTGATTTTCAGGTAAATTGATAAACTTTCAATTACGTACCGCTATACATACGTGAATGTTTATTTTGGTCAACATTAATATTTAATTGGATATTAATTAACATCGATATTATTGTGTTGACATGTGGATATTTTTAATGTTATGTCCAATGTAATGTGTTTTACAATCAGGTAAGGTATTCACTAATCTTGTAAAATCAAAATAAAATACATGCAATTTCAGTCAATTATAATACTGATTCTGAAATATAAAAGATTAATTCTTAGTTGCATTTTTTCCTACGATAAAAAATGTAAACTTATAACATTTGTTCAACACAATATAATATGATTTAATAATGATGGAATATATATTGTGTATAAACATAAATTCAAAATAGTTAACAATTGATTTGAAGCATACAGGTGAGAAAAGTAAATGTGTGTTGATAAGAACAATTACCTAGTATTAAATTTACCAGAATTTGTTTTCAAGTCAGGGAAATAAATCGTTTAATATATAACTGTGAAAAAAAAAATATATAAATTCTCATGGTTTTAAGTTTTAAAAAAATGACCAATTCTGTTTAACAGTTTTGTCCGAAAACATTTTATTTTGCGATACGAATATAAAATAAAGGGTTTTAAAATCAATAAAAAAACAACAAACGCACTAAAATCTTTGTTTTTGAAAATTGAGCAAACACCCGTGCTCACTATTGCGCAAATGCGAATTAAAAAACAACAACGACGAATTGACTTCGAAAACTACGTGTAAAAGACTCGCGTTTTAACAAGCCTTGGTCAGATAATTGTTAAACAACACGTTTAAATGGAGAAAAAAAAAACAACGTTCAGATATACTTATCAAATGGTTTAAATGAAGGTATTAAACCCAATTATCTTGTCGATAATTGAAACCGATATGCATGTATTTGATGTTTTGATGATGATTAAAATCAAATTTTGATTTTGAAAACTATTAAGATATTGTGGTAAATGTTAGGGATATAATTTGTTTGACTAGACTTCGCTGTTCTGCACACTCACTATTCATTGAAGAAGGTAGATATAAACATATTCCAAGAAGTGAACGAGTATGTACAAGGTGTAATATGGGTGTAGTTGAGAATGAATACCGTTTTTGTTAATGTGTCCATTGTATAGAGATTTAAGAAAACTAGTGTCATATGAATATGATCTACGATGGCCTTCTATTATAAAATTCAAGCAGCTGAATAAGAAGACATTTATTTACCTGGCTAAATTTACTAGAATGACCTTTGATTGAAGATCTAGTCGCAATACGTATTGGTTATTATATATGTATATTGTTTATTGTTGTTTTTTGTGTGTGTCAACATTCACACAACCATTTTTTTATTAATTCATGTCCATAATAAACACCATACTTTTCATCACCATTGTTGAATATGCATTTATTTACACCGTCATTACATGTCTTATGTATGTTGTTTGGCTATGTACTAATGTATTTGCCAATAAAATTGACTCGACTTGACTTGGTGTTGCCAATTTCCTTCACTGATGCTCGAAACAACATGAAATGGACCCTAATAACTATTGCGCAAGGACCCTTTGTTAAACCTCGCGAAAAATGTATAAAACATAAAAGTTAAACATAAATAATGTACGACATAGTAAACCTTAACGATAGCAAAATTAATGAAATAAATTGAACATCATAATGTTAATAGTGCTGTACAACATTTAATGACCAATCCCGCGGCTGAAGGTTTTGTTTTTTTATCCCCACACTTTTTGAAAAAAAGGTGGGGATATTGTGGTTATCTATGCCGTCCGTCCGTCCGTCCGTCCGTCTGTCTGTCTGTCTGTCCGTCTGTCAGTCCGTCCTGGCCAATATCTCCTCCTAAACTATAAGCACTAGAACCTTGAAACTTACACACATGGTAGCTATGAGCATANTGATTTAATTTGGAATAATAATGGTAATAATACAACTCTGTGGTGTGCATTTGTTAAACAATAATTAGAACAGCTAGGAAACGGAATGTTTTTCAATAATTTAAATAAAAATTTTAATTATTGTCATACAGTTTACCAGAGATAAAAAGATCCATATATCCAAAATTGGCACCATACAATTTATAAGCAACCGAAATTAGAGTACTATAGAATGTTTAAGACTGAATTCCCTTATGAAAAATATTGAGACTGCATTAATAGTAAAAAGCATAAACAAAAATTACTAAGATTTAGACTTAGCGCCCATAAATTAAAAATAGAGACTGGTAGATTTAATAACATACCCAGAGATGAACGCAAATGTAAACTGTATTATGCAAACACTGTTGAGTCTGAATATCATTTATTACTTACTTACCCAATAAATAGAGGATATTTGTTGGAATCGGTGGAATATCGATTTTATTTCACGAGTGTTCATAGAAAATATATTTTTTCTATGATCACGAGTGCATTAAAATCGATATTCCACCGATTCCAACTAATCTTCTTTTTATTTTATTTTATTTTTCACCGTTTATTTACATTGTAAAAGAGTTAAAATGGAGAATTTTGCTGAAATTATTACGTCATTTCGTTAAAAAAATGACGTCATTTCAAAGTAAAACAGTAAAAAATATCGATATTTTTTCTGTTTGAAATATCAATTTAATTTCATTGATATTTCTCTATAAACCACCGGAAAGCATTAAATAAAGCAAAATCTATGAACAAAATATTGTATCCGATCAGACCGGCCAACTCTAGCGAANGGTGTGGGGATACGCGTCGGCCTCTGCCGCGCCATTTCTAGTTTTATTATGTACTCACTAATTAAATATGTTATTTTATTTTTTTCTTTGAAATGGCACGCCGATGGATTTAGTAACCTATCGAGCATGCGCATAAAGCGAATGTTTCTAATTTTGAAATGCTAAGCAGATAAACAGTTTCACTATACAATTTACGTGGCCTTTTATATTTAGCAAATTGGTGGCAATGAAACCAATGTGTTAACCTCTACTGTCATGCAAAGATAAATGCAACTACATTTTGATGCTATATATTTCCAAGGGCAGAGGATATGCAGTTAAACACACGTTATGTTAATCTTAATCAATATGAATGTTTTCACAACGGTATGATGGTAGATATTTTGGGAAAATAAACGTCTATTGAAAAGAGCTATTGTTAAGCTAAGATAGTAAATAGGCTTAATAATGTGAGGAAGATGCAGGCAATCGTTCAATCTGGCTCAACATGGCAGTTTGTTACTTTCACAAATGCATCGTAAAATCTGATCCAAAAACTATTTTTGATGTATATATTTCGCAGACAGAACTTTGTTATGCAGAATTATGATATTTAAAACTGGTGTTACATGTGGTATTTGGTTACTTACTTTAAGGGTAACTTACGCCCAAAATAATACACAATTTCTATATTGATAAAATATGAGTTGACGAAAAACTACAAAATACGTCATTTATATAGTAAATTTACTGTCAAATAAGGTACACGTGTAAATATTACTATTACCATTGTTCATGTTATTGTTATTAACTTGAAGTAACATCAAAATATATAAATCAATACTACATTATGGAAGCTTTGGTAATAGCGGGATTCAAATTAAATTATTATCCAAAATGTATGTGAATTTGATAATAAAAATAATTTCTGATTATTCGATAATCCTCTTCTTTAGCTAACATGTTATACAATACTATTAATAATCAACCGGGCTTATTCTTAAAATGTGCGTTGTCTGCTACCCTTTTTTCTATGTTTTCTAATGACTAGGTCACGTGATGAGGTGGGTGAAGCAACCATTGATTTGGCGAGTGTCCTTTTAAAACTGCCTTTATCTCATCCATGTTTTTGCATTTCAGGTAAGAGAGCCGTAAAAGCTACACCATGGACGGTTTGGAGATATGTAATCTCGCCAACGTCACCCATCTTAACAACACAGGCGTTGACACTCCTGTACCAGAACAATCGGATACGTTTCTAGTTGTTTATCTCTATGCTGGTAAGCTGATCTGCAGTTTAGGATCAGCCTTCAATACCATACAAATTTTCGTCCTCGCCCAAAAGGAGCTGAGTGAATCACCTTACATTTATCTGTTGGCATTAGCCGTATCAGACTTGACGTTTCTGCTGGTGTCTTTGGTACACTTGATATCGTATTTGACTTTAAGAAGCTATTCCATGGCTTTCTTCAACGCGTACATTTTCTTCGTCATTGGCAACATCTGCTTCAACGTTAGCGTCTGGCTTATCGTGTTCATCACAATCGAGCGACTGACCTTCGTAGTTCGACCTCTGCATGCAAAACCATCGCGCAAGAAAGCTTTGATATCGATTTCCGTCATCGTAGCCTTGGCAACGCTCATCAACATACCACGTTTCTTTTGTTTCCAAATACTAAGCCACGACGGCATTTACTACCCTGATGGAACGGATTTCAGGGAAAGCCATACCTTCTTTAGCCTCAGCTGGTTTCACTCGGTCTTCATCAACTTCATCCCCAACATTACACTCATTGTAACAAACTCAGTGCTAATTTGGACGCTTAGAAAGGCTGAACAGGACAGACACGTGCTTAGGAGCAACCAAGCCCAGGCGGCCAGGCGTGACCAAAGAAGGCTTTCTAGAATGCTGGTGATTATCGTTATCGTCTTCTTCATTTCTACCATACCTTCAGCGTTCTCGGACGATCCTATTTCGCACGCCCTTTTCGGAAAGGGCAAGACCTGGACGGAATTCGTGAACTCCGAGGGAAACGCGACGTTGATATACGTGTCCAGCTCTCTTCGAACGCATACTCAAAATTCAACCTCGGAATTGTCCAGTTTACGAGAAGAAAGCACACAAGTTTCAAGCCTTGTTGACACCAAATTATAGCAATTGACTTTAAGTTATTTATCAATTGTCAAAATTATGTGCAAAATTAAATTATATTTTTGTTTTGTTAAATCATATTTATATAGTATAATCAGTTGTTGATTTTTGTTTTGGTTTAAATTTGAAATATACAAACGTTAGTTATTTCAGCAAGTATTGAATTTCTTTATTTTTTCGGAATCCGATTTGATTTTGAATACGTAATGTTTATAACGTATTTCAATCGTTCTTATCCAGATCAAATATTTGATTACTATCGACATATTAATTGTTACAGGGTTAGTTACTGACCCGATACGGGATATACGGTTCTGTGGAAAACCATATCGGGGCGAGACCCTGTAACGATTATATCACGCCTACTTTTCATCTCATCCAAATGCGCTGAAAATCCAGAAATCCAAATGCGCTGTTGACTCGACGATTCCGGGCGGCCATTTTGAATGTTTCTACTGACCCATATAGTCTACTGACACCAAATAGAATATATGGGGTCAGCATGTGATGTCAAACAGCCAATGAGAGAAGAGTATTTTGTAGATGGCGTGATATAAATGAAAAAAGTCATACAAAATTAAACATACGCACCCCCCTATGCAGCGAATGACGGACAAGATGGTATCTTAAAGGCTCCCTATGAGTACTACATGCTTAGGAGAGCTAAAAACAGAGAAGGGTAAATATTTTGCCAAACTCAATACAACAAAACATTCCTTTCCTTGCAATTATCAACACATAAAGGTCATTAAACTCTGAATGTTTAAGCGTGATCCACCAAGAGAAGTTGAAATCAAACGCTTCAGGGGACTTTATATCAAATAGTGGAACAGAGGGCCAAGATTGAGTCACTTGAGTCATCAGGCATTGTCAGTTTATAGCCCAGGGTTATGACCGTAACAATCTGTATAAGGGACCATAATCTGATGTCCCATACTTCATATAAATTTTAGATTTTTACTCCCACATCCGTAAGCAAGGCCTATTTTGACCACAGGGGAATAATTTGAAAAAAAATAAGTAGAGGAACACAATGGAAATAAGGGATATTGCTCTTTTTTGTGTAATCCTTGGCGTTAGTTTGCATGCCATAGTGCATTCAATGCATGTACTTTTCAATTATGATTGTTTTTTACTTCATATTGTTTTATGTACATGTTGTTTTAATGCATTGTGTGTATGTATGCTTTGTCCGAAATAAATCTATCTATCTATAAGATACCCGTGCTTATCATTGATTGTTTTATTATGGGGGGACTAATACAACGCAACCTAATACATGTATACATGTGACAATTAGACAACTCTTTCGTAAGAAAGTGGGGTGGCCCTAAAAAGGGCCGTTTGTTTTGAAGCACCACAGAAGTTCGTTTACTTGCTGCTGGTGTACTTGGTGACAGCCTTTGTGCCCTCGGACACGGCGTGCTTGGCGAGCTCACCAGGCAGCAGGAGACGCACAGCGGTCTGGATCTCTCTGCTTGTGATGGTGGATCGCTTGTTGTAGTGGGCAAGGCGGGAAGCCTCGGCAGCGATGCGCTCGAAGATGTCGTTGACAAAGCTGTTCATGATGGACATGGCCTTGCTGGACACTCCGGTGTCGGGGTGCACCTGCTTGAGGACTTTGTAGATGTAGATGGCGTATGATTCCCTCCTCCTCCTGCGCTTCTTCTTGTCAGTGGAGCGGGCGGTCTTCGCCTTGGTGGCGGCCTTCTTAGAGCCCTTGCTTGCAACACCCTTGGTCGGCATGATTTCTAATTCGTGAAGAATAGAATGAATGTGGGCAGCGCGTTTCAACTTCTATTTATATGAACGGCTCACTCTCGAAAACGGATTGACCTACTTAAGAACGGTGTACAGCGCGCTCGCTTCTGATTCGCTGCAGTATTGACGCATGCGCTATCGTATTTACGGCTTTAAGACAAAGTCAATCTTGTCGATGTCTTATGTTTGCATCGCAAATTATCAATGATCTTTTAATACTTAGTATATTTTTTTTAAACTAATAATACATCCTCCACCGTGATTTACATTAAACATAATACACACGCTTATACAACTAGCGTCTGTCATAGCGAAACATGAACGCAAACACCGGCCAGGACGCAGATCTGGTAACGAAACCTTCAAGTGATAATGATTTTCCCCATTAATACTGGTATTCGGGCTGAACGAAATCATGCACTTACACGATGCCTAATAATTATACGTTCGCACGCCTTGTAAACAAGTACTGATTTAGGGACAATGGGTAAGACTTATGAACCATACGATCCATACCAAAATGTGTGTATCTAATGTATGAATGCTTATACGGGGTCGAATCGACACTTTTATGTAACATGTAAGTATGTGTTGACAATTTGTTAGACAAGTCTTTCGAAAAATGTGTGTGGCCCTAAAAAGGGCCGTTTTTGAGCTGCTTCTGTAGAGCGTTCGATTATTAACCGCCGAATCCGTACAGAGTCCTGCCTTGTCTCTTGAGGGCATAGACGACGTCCATGGCAGTGACGGTCTTTCTCTTGGCGTGCTCGGTGTACGTCACGGCATCGCGGATGACGTTCTCAAGGAAAACCTTGAGGACACCTCGGGTCTCCTCGTAGATGAGGCCAGAGATACGTTTCACACCACCACGGCGAGCGAGACGGCGGATTGCGGGCTTCGTGATACCCTGGATGTTATCACGCAGAACCTTTCGGTGACGCTTAGCGCCTCCCTTTCCGAGTCCTTTTCCTCCCTTTCCACGTCCAGACATTATTGTATCTATCAGGTACTAGCTGTAGAATGAATGTT
>VMBQ01006517.1:0-41443 GCA_007657795.1 Dreissena rostriformis | reverse complement strand
ATTAGGGTATTGTGCTGAAGCTTGTTGAAGTCGTCATGGACAAGACCGAAATCAACTGGTGCTCGATCTGTATCGCTAGCGAATGTGTTAAAGTCGTAAATTAAAGTCTATGTTCAAATATGGGTATCGTAAAGCTTGTAAAGACTGACACGTATGTTTACATGTGCCGTGCTGGCAATATACATTACGTAAACATAATTGTCTTTAGATGATGACGGTATAGTTTTCTCTTTATTGTTTTTTTGGGGGGTATATGTTTGAGTTCGTTTTAATAATTGCCTTATTTCGTTCGAATAACGTTCCAGAAACTTCCATACGGTCTATTGAGAGACTACAATGTGTCGCAGATGAAGGCGAACCTCACCAAAAATAGATATAAAGGAATATATCCATGTACGTAGAGCAATACATGATATTTGAATAAACAGTCTTAAAACCTCACCTCAATGCTTTGCGTTAACCGTTATATTTATTTGTCTGTCGGTCTTGTATGTGTGTGGTCATGTGACAATCGGCGGCTCGACCGCATGCTCTATGAATATCTGCAACCAAGACTGTTAAAGTGTTGATCAAGTCGAATTTATGTCAATACTGTGTTCATAATTATGTTATGGGTCATGATAATAAAATAAGCAAGGTTTTAACGGCGGTCTTTTAAACTTATTTAGTAAATCCCTATTGCCTACTAGTGTACAGCCAAGATAGTCGATATAACCAAAGCGTTACCTTTGAATTTTAAATAAACTGATTGATTATAAATTATATATGACGACCACAGGGTGAAGGTTCGTGGTTGAGACACTGACTACATAAACGCCAGTTTCATGGATGTAAGACAAGTTTCCTTATCAAACGTTTAAGATGCACATTGTCTTTCGTTAAATTCCGTTATTATTCAAATAAAATGAGTGTGCGATTAAGCTTCTTTTTTAATGAATCACCAATATACGTTGCATTATACGAGTGCCTAAACTTGCTGTATTTAATATTGTATGATTTTAACTTTTGCTTTCTGGTGTCAGGGTTACAAAAGGCGAAACGAATACATCGCAACATTAGGTAATGTATTTAATTTCGCTCAATACTATTTTCCTTGATATTGACTTTAAGTTTACGAATTATTCTTGACCGTTAATAGTTTAACTATTTCATCTATAAAGACAAGATATTACACTAAATCGGTATTAGCATAATGACAAATTAAGTATTTTCTAATCCCTGTAAACGACTTCACCAGTTTACTATACCGTTTTAGGACCAATGTCTAAACAACTTGGTGATTTTGGAGCATTCTGGACAATGGTATGGCAACAAAACGTGGAGATAATCGTTATGGTTACAAATCTAGTAGAGGAAGGAGTAAGTTTAGTTGTTTTATTTATTTTGGTAAATGTTTATTATATTAAGTTTTGCATTGCATTTTTATCATTGCAAGTTTAAATTTGTAACATATTTTTATTATAAACACAGATAAACATATATAGTTTAAATTTCTTTATGAATATTTATACATTTAGAAATACAAATGTGAACAGTACTGGTCCAATGTTGGTGCGAGTCAAATTTTCGGTGGTATCCGAGTTTCATGTACAAGTGAGGACTCGTATGCACAATTTACACTACGGTCATTTGCTTTTGTTAAGGTACATTTTTTAATATCCATGTTTATAAACTGCACAACGAAGAAATGTTTATCTGCGGTTTTCATTAAAGATATAAATATAATTTAAATTAAATTAAAATTATATGTTGAAAAATCACCACAGTCTTTCAAAAGTGAAATAATGATATATATGCGCATTTACAATATCAGTTTTAAAATATGTAACGTTTATTTGATACATGACATTGACTTTCAGGATAGACAAGCGCGAACGTTAACGCAGTTACATTTCACATCGTGGCCAGACAAGGATGTTCCGGAGGACGTAAGGTAAATCATCGAGTTCAGGCAGAACGTCATACGTGCTCCAGCAACACTTGGGGGACCAATCATCGTGCATTGCAGGTACTTAAGCTGATAAATATAATTGAGGTGGAAGTGAGTGAAATGCGAATGCGTTTCTTTGGGAAGTTGTGGCTGATTGTAGCAGTATGTTACCATTTGTTTGAGTATTGCAGTAAGTAGCAACAGCAGACGAAGTAAAACAAATCAAATCGATGAAGCGATAGGAAAAGCACTTTGCCAATGATAGAGTTGTACTTTATGTGTATGTGTTTAAGTAATTATTTAATATCCGATAAGTATGTCAGTATTTTAGTATTTTATCATGGTGTCATTTTGTTTTAAATATAACTATTTCTATATATGTGCAGTATAGTATTTTGTATAATGATATATTCGATGACGATTACAGTGCAGGCGTTGAACGCACAGGAACCTTCATTGCTATAGATATTCTCACGAAAGAGGGTGAAGCAGAAGGGGCAATAGATATACCTGGTTGTGTACTAAACATGCGACAAAACCGGCCAAGTATGGTGCAGACTGCGGTAAGTTTATTGTGCAAATCGTTATGTTATGAGATTGACACAAAATAAATTCATATATTAAAGAAATAAGCATATGTGTAAGAAATAATATGTGTAAGATAGTGGGTCCACAACGTTTTGTTTTGTTTTCTTTGGAAGAACGGAGTTGCTTATAAAACTGCATTTCAAAACACATGACTAATGTTTCATGTATCTTTTATATATTTGACTCTTTCATATTCCACTTGTAACATATTAAATGCCCTAATTTAGATACATAAGTGTGTTCATACTATAAATACATATTGCAATAACACCGTATAACAAAATAACATATCAATTATATAATATGTGTAATTACAGGGCCAGTATAAGTATCTGCACCACGCTGTTGTTCCTTCTCTATCACTTGACTGCAATCCGGTGGCCGGTGCAAAGTTCCAATTGTACATGGACACAACGTCATAGGATAAAATCATGAACATGTTTCAAGTAAGACATTTTGTGTAAAATGTTGTGTAGTTTGAAACAATAACCGACACTAGTTTGCGTATATAATTATACTTTTTGATCAACAAAAATAGCAAACGTTTTTATATTTCTCAATTCATTCTCGGAAATATTGTTTTTAAGCAAATTCAAGATATAAAAACATGTGGATCATTGAATGAAACTAAAGCAGTGGAAAGGAACGCCAAACGTGCTGACAAAAACAGAGAAGGGGCTGATATTCCAGGTACTGATATTGATTTAAAAAACGGTTGTATATTTTATGTTTTTGAAGAATCACAATCCAATTAACAGCTTACTAAAAAAATATGTACAAGTTTCTAGGGTTCATACAATAGTTCGTAACTTATTTTATTGTTGTTGGATATAAAAATCAACATTAAGGATATATTTGTTCATTTGTGTTAACGTTTCAGAACAATAACTTAATTAACTTAATTACCTTATACATAGCCTTATGTATCGTATCTGCTAATACAACTGAAAAACAAATCAGTACACACTGAAACAGTATGGCGATCCATTTAGAATATGATACATGATACTGTTCTAAGGAAAATATAATACTGTTCGAATATGTTAAACATTGTTTCTAACACAATGTTAAACTTGATTATTATATTCTTTCTTATATACACGATACTTCTTTCTTTCTTATGTAATAACATGTTTTTTGCTTTAAAAGATTAGAGCCAAAATATTTAAGACTTTATTATCATTAAATCCAGGCGTCATGGGACTGGAAGTGATGAACATCCCACTATACCTGTCTCAACTGCGAATGACCCGCGTGACAGGCCTCAAAAACACGCCTCCACAGAAATGGCGGGGCTACCTGGAGGAATTAGAGCGCTTTAGTTCATATTTGAAGTAAAACAAAGAGTACGGGAACCAAGGTATAAGAAAACATTCGTAATGTTTGCAAAGGCAAATATGTTTTATAATATATAAGACAAAGAATGCAGTTTTATGAAACGTTAATAATATGTAGGAGGACATCATTATACATTTAGGTAAAACTCCAGTTGCATTATGAAGATATAAATCTTATCGTTGCACATGCTTTTTGATGTAATGCAACTTACCAAAATTGTCAAACATACTGACAGAAATTACTTAAGACATAACATGCTACCAATTCACTAAATAACAAACAGATGTCACTGTCTCGGAACGTATAATCAAGCATACAATATGACGCTAAAAACAAACACATTAAGCTCAAAATTATTAAATAAAACACGTGTTTTATTTTATTTCAGGCATTGCCCAAATACGACCCATCAGCGGTGCATTCTGACGCCGTCTACTCCTATGTTAAACCGCAGATATACTCGAACATCGTCTCGGTGTTCCAACACCATCGCGGAAACGCCTTAGATAACCCCAACTAAATGCGGACAGGCGTGAGCCAGCGGGAAGATAACCAGTACGACAAAATCGGAATGGCACGCGACTCTATGGTGTATAACGCGAGTTATGATAATCATAGGCCAATGGCGACGTTTGGCGTCGGTCAAACAACTCACCAGGCTTCACCTTTCCGAAAATCACAGGAAGTGCATCAAAAGGAACATGCCATTGTGTTTGAAGGTCAGACAAAGGATCCATTACAATCAGCACCTGAACATGCTGTCTTACAAGCACATGACAGTCATACATTTACAAGAAATGTATCCCAGCCATCGAATAACAGTCTGTTTCTCGAAAGAAACACAAAGGTTCCACCACCTGTTGCGAATAAGCCCAACCCCCGAGCACCACCACCGATTCCAGAGATTCCAGGAAGCCCAAAGCTTCCCGCACGACAACCAAGGCCTCCCTCACAGACGCCGAGTCATACAGAACATAAAGAGCCCATCTACAAGAATGATGTTCCCCGTACGTCTATTCGTCCTTTCCCACTTCTTTATATCGAAAGCGCCATTGTACGAAGGCAGGAGCGCTCATCACAATCCGGTCAGCACAGCGACACTATGGATTCGTCTGAAAAACCTGACGAGGTTGAGCAACCTTTACCAACAGTCAACTACAACCTTGATGTGATCAAACTGTCCATAAACGATGTATGTGGTTACCTTAAAGTGCTGCATCTGGATAAATACGAGCCCAAGTTCCGTGACAAACTGATTGACGGTGCGCTGTTGTCCGCCCTGCCCAAAGAAGATTTTGAAAAAGAGTTTGGTATAAATGGGCTTGAAGCGGTGAGAATGGTTAAGTTCTCCAAAGAAGGTCATTTGCCAAGGTAGACACTAGCGGCTGTAAGTCGTATTTGTCTCTTGGAAAAGCTAATTCTACACAAAGACAATGGGGCTTCCAATATTTTGAACTCGCTATTAACGTTAATGACGGTTTACTTTTGTAAAAGATATGCATATCATTATTTTACCATAAGCGCGTGTTTATTTAACACGGTAACTGAACTTAATGATAAACACGTTTTCAGTTGTAAATAATGCGAATTTGTTGCTGTGTGTTTTCATGTGTATACACATATATAACTCATTTATTTTTTTCAAAATAATTATTGGAAATGTTGAATAAGCTTATGTTTATTTTAATGGTACATTATTTGTTATGCTTCGCCATTAAGTGGCATATTTGTTTGAGCTTTTTGCTAAATGTTTGAGTATATAATGAATAAGTCAATTGAATCAATCATGTAATCTGATTCCAATTATATGATCGTTGCATAACGTCTTTTATTACGTACGTTCTCAATATAGTTACGTGTATGCTTACGTGTATATTTCAGTTGTGTAAAAATGTCAAAGGCTAAGAGCGCGTTGATAATTTTGTAAGACATAATTGATCAAATTCACACGTGAATGCATAAGCACATGCCAGTTTCAAGCCCCATGGCGATTCAATTGTAATTTATTGGAAATAGTTTTGGATTCTTGAGAATATTATGGTTTAATTTTCTTGTAATTATACGTGCTTGTGTTGTATTGATTGATATTTTGTTTTTTCCATTTGTACCTGTACGGAATATTATGTCTTGTTAACATGTTTTATCTTCTCAAATGTAAAGAATAAAATCCACATTGTGTTAAGAAGATGTTTAACATATAGTATATGAATATAGTTATTTATCCCTGCACGTCAAGATAACTGAAGGCTGTAATGGTCTTACTGCTAACTGCTGTGCAAAAGAAAAGTTCCCTTAGCGAATTATTGTTATTATTGACTGGCATGAAGAAAAGACTTGCTCACAACGACACATACCTTGTAATATTCTTCTTAATGACTTCGACAGTTGAAGTACATGTATTGTGTTTCCATGTAGTTTTCACTTGATTTCTGTTAACGAACAGTTGTTAGCACAGTGATTTTAAGCGGTGGTATCCGTTTCCTATGTACACATTTCAAATACGACCACAAATTGATTTTCGACAGCAAGCGATTCAGCTTACACTTTATATTACAAAACAATAAGATATTTATTGAACGAAATCATGAATAGCAGTAGAGCAATTATAAATGAAATTGAATTTAGAAACAAACACATTTGTGTAATGTATATTTTTGCATTCGATGGAATAAAACAAATCAATTGAAAATGCATTTGTTTACTTGTAATTGATGATGCGACGCCAATAAATGAGTAATATGAAGTCCTTATTATTGTATATTCCATAAGTTTGTTACGCAATACTATGTAACAATGATCTAAGACTTTATAAAATATTATTGCAGAATAATCAAACATCAACCGCCAGTGATAAGGTGTGCATACATGTGAACCAGCACAATATCGGAATACTCAATTGTGAAAAATTAGACTGACTTACAACATATTTCCGGCAAATGCAGTTTCTTCCAGACAATAACGGCGTACAGTGAAACTCCTATTGCATCAGCTGGAACGCAATTATATCATCATTTAGATTTGTTTTATGAGAGGCAAGTGACATCTTGTTCAGCAATTAGACACAGGACAAATATAACTACGATGATACATCAGCTAAACCAGTAGAGGATAACTCTTATTTATCCATGTGGTCCTTATTTGTATTGCAATTAACCTAATGCAAACAATGAGACACATAACAAATGTACTGCTATTGCACTGACATATGGTGTCAAAGCTTGCATATATGCAGTCATAGCTTTTGAGTTTTTTAAGGGTCAAGGTAACTGGTAATAATAAAATAAAAAAAAATCTGCTCCATTACGTATGTGTTGATGCATACATTGTCTTGACATGTTGTGTGCAGTTAGCTTACATGTATGCCTAGATTGTGATTCAATCTGTTTCCAGCTGGGTAGACAAACTGTTTCTGCTCAATGGCTTGAGTGTTAGTGATAGTTATGTAATTGTGTATGTTGGTTGCTTACAGGCATACCTAGCTTGGAATTTCATTAAGTACCAGTTTTATCAAAATCAAGGTCACTGAAACTTAAAAAACAAACATAAGTTGCTCATCGCTCAATACCATGAGTTTGGATAGAGCTGAAATTGTGTGTGTGTGTATGTAGCTTACATGCTAACCTAGATTACGATGGCATATTTATTCAAATTTAATTTATATAAAACTAAAACGTTGAAACTGTTGTTTTTTTAACATTGTCATGGTTCTTGTTTTAAATATATGTCCTTTGCTTATTATTGTTTTTTCTGGAACAATTGATATCATATAAGTAACTTAATCAAACCATCTTCCACTGCTACCATTTACACAGTTCTTGCGTTGTTCACCTGTTCTAGATAAAATAGAATATGTTTGACTCTAATTAAAAGAATTTAAGCACCCTAAAAATATTTTGTAACATTTTTTGATTTGTATTACACTGTACATTGTTTTCAAATGTCATGAACAAAGCTTGCAAATGCTTGTTATAGTGTATAGCATGAACACTTGTGTTGTGTTCGAGCATTTTATGACAAAATGGCTAATATTTACATGTCAAGTCTCAATATTCCACATAAAAAATCAATATTAAATCTAACTTGAAAATGCAATGTCTGTATAGTCTGGATAGGTTTTTGTTCATTTAGCTTATTCTTAATAAACATCAGCTTTGTATAATAACAAATGTTCGAATAAAAAAATAAAAAAAATAATGAGTAACATATAAACGTATGCTACTTTTTTTAGATTTTATTGTTGCTTTACTCACTTTTCTGTTTTCATATTTGATTTGTCCGATATTTCCCGTTTTATTGTTTTCAAATACAATTAGTTAAAATGTGATGACATCAGTGTCATTTTTTATGAAATAAAAATTTCAAAATGTGATTATTTAACGAACACAAAGAAAGGCTGGAGTATAGAAGACATCATATATTACACTGTACTTTATTTATGGCAAAAGGACAAAATCGGTGCTACTGCTTCTTTTATGTGCATTGTTGAGAACTCATGCTTAAATACAAACACAACATTGTTATAACTCACATCATAACACATTACATATTATAATCATTGTTTATATGCTTATTTTAATCTAGTTACATACTGCATTAATTACTGTAATTTAATAATTTAAATTCAGATACAATGATGCCTTATATTATTTACCTGTGTAAAAATATAAACTGTTAAATGCGCACGTTTGATGCTTTGCCTCAATTGGTTTGGTGTATCTTATGAGCCTGTAGTTAGCATTGACATAAGGCCTTTATACGTTTAAAGAGCTAACTCGTTTAGTGCGTTAAGGGTACTTATTCACAGATTGTAAAAATGATATTTTCTAAACCTTTTGTCACAGATTCACAAATTAAATGAACACTGAACACCAATAAATTACACTGATTGCTAAAACTCAAAACGAAAATACAGTTTCGTTTAAATATAATGATCATATGAAATTATTAGAATTATAAAGCGTTACAAACGCAAAACGATGGAATTTTTAAGAAAGATTCTGTTGTTTCCGTTCAATTTTGTAATAACTCGTGAATCACCTTTATAAAATATAAAACACAGACGTGGCTACAGTGGTTACGGCGATAGACTTTTAATAAAAAAGTTCGAGCCTTGATTTAATAACTCCTGTTTTTGATTATATTCGAATTATTATAAGGGAGCCCTATAGTTCCTATGTTTAAATCTAACAAATCAAGGCACTTCAAATTATAAATTCAATCTATGAACAAGTTTCATTTACAGCAGATGCAAGGCTTCCGTTATACTAAACACATTTTATACCAAGGTAACACAACCTATTCACAACACTCAAATTAGCATGGTTACTACTCCAGATATTGTTTTGTAACATATTACATAAGCGATTATCAAGTAATAAGTGTGGATAGTATGATATATAAGTTTCAAATTTCAAAAATAAAATCTACAGACTATGAGCCACTATATTAATTGATTTGGGTTGTAATTTGTGATTGTGTGTCGGGTCGCGAATACTCAACAATAGTTTAACACTTCTTCTTTATTGCTATAGGTAACAATACCATTAAAGCAATACATTACATGCAGAATGCGAGGCAATAAATTCAATAGACATGTATAACAATTGTGCAGGTCCGTAAGGGTACTTAATACAAATAAAAGCAAACTTGAAATGAAGCAACGTATCTTGGATTTGTAGTTATCAGCCACTAGATTTAATAAGCTAATCAATATCTAAACAAAAACGTTTCAGTGTCATGAAGTGGAGCCGTGTGTATAGCTGATGTTGCCAAATGTATTTGATGTGATAAATAAATATAATGGTATTTCTACGGAATGTGATAGATTTTTGAGAATTAAAAACAGCATTATCGGGTTGCAGATATCAAAGCCCGAATTTAAAACAATTCAAAATTTCATACGTATACGTTTATTTGTTCCTACGGATTAGTTTAGCTTTTTCCAAAGTGTCGACCCGGATTACACATTTTATTCAAAATCGGCACCACAGTTGCATAACGCATAAACACAATACTATGGGTCCGCATGTTAACACAATAATGGTTTGTGTAGAATATGTTGTTAAGCACACAGGTACTATTTATATATTTATGAAAAGTGGCGAAGTAAATAGCAAGGACTCATCTTACAAAAAACAAACTTAACGAAAGTCGATATTCTCTGCAGATTGAAGTCTGTTTAGAGCAAAACACACATCGCAGGATGACGATGTAAGTCCGTGATCGACACAATTTTCCAACCCTATTGAATTTGAAAGAAAGTTGCTGATGAAAACGTGATTTGAGTCTAAGATTAAAACGTGTTTTGAATATTTTACGCATCAAGCAATTATGGATGTGAATCTTTTGGAACCAATATGCAATATGATGCAATCATTTTTATATACATTAACACACTTTTGTGTTATTATTCGTCCTACGCTTTCCTTCCGAGATTAATAGTAGTCAACAAGATGAAAACAATGCACACAAACATTTGCAGTTGATGACATGTATAACACATTCTTGAGATGGCCTTGCCTGGAATGGAATTACTTTGGGATGTGTCCCTCAGACATGTACATAAACAGTCTCGTTGCCTGCAGTTTCTTTATCCCCAACTCATTCACCAAATCATCCCGTTCGAGACTCGTCAAAATGGCGCCGTCCACATGATTTTCTTTGAAAATGTCTACGTATTCGTCAAGCTTCAAAATCCTCAAAATGTCGCCAATTTCATCTATTGTCAAGTCCTTTATTCTCTCCGTGTTGTCGGACTTAATAGTTTGATCTTTATTGAAATGCTGTGTAATCAGATCAGAAGCCGTCACCGGTGATATGTCGAATATGACGTCATTCTCACTAGAACTGATATTGCTTTCGTGTGTATTTTCTTTCGAGACAGTTCTTTGAAATAGGAAAACAACAAATGATCATCCTCATCATCATCATCCTCATCATCATCCTCATCATCATCCTCACCATCATCATCATCATCATCATCATCATCATCATCATCATCATCATCATCATCATCACCATCACCATCACCATCATCATCATCAGCATCAGCATCATCATCATCATCATCAGCAGCATCGTAATCATCATCATCAGCAGCAGCAGCATCAGCAGCGGCGGCAGCAGCAGCATTATCATCATCCTCATCATCACCACCATCATACCAATCAACATCGACCTCATCGTCATCAGGATTAGCAGCATAAGCAGCATCAGCAGCATCATTTACATCATGATCAATATTGTTTTTTTTTTTTTTCTATAATGAAGATTATGCTTTTTAACAAAAAATCATCATCATCATTACCACAATCAGCAAAATCATCATCAACATAACTATCATCATAATCGACGTCTTAAACATCAACGTTCACAAATATCATTTGCGGTAAAACCGTCCATTATTCAATCATCTGATAACGTACTTGACATCACCATTGACCTCCGACAACACGCATTTTTCCGTTCCAGCGGGTTCGTACGCATTAGCGTCAACCTTGACGTCAGTTCCGGTGGCTTCCGCACTTTTCCACGTGAAGGGACGGACTGTTACCCGGCCAACGGACGTGTTGACATACGATTCCGCTCCTGAAGAAGTTTTTGTACTAATAGGACTATTGGCAATTTATAAATTAACAAGAACGTTGTAAAAAAAAATTGTAAAAGCAAATAAGCGCTTAAAACCAACAAACATTAGGTAAATAAATAAATGAATAAGTTAAGGTGTATATATTTTTTATCCAAGCAACAAAGCGTTTATTTTCTTAAGGGGCGATACACCGTTTTGGATAAGTACTTACATGATTTTGAAGGCGATGGACGGGGATTTTGCTTTTAAGCATGCCATAAATATACATCAACTAACATAAATATAGTTTAATTTTAACCAGAATAAATAAGCTATCCGGTGAAGGGATAAATAAAACCTGGGCGTTATTGGCTCTTGACTTCATTTCAAAACACATCTGTTTTGGCGATTGTATACGTGAATGCACATTGTCTCAGGCTCAAACATCTATTAAAAAATAACCGTTTTATTTATCACACCTTGTTTGCCAAGAGGCATAATGGCCGGCTGCGAAAGACGCCGCCGAGCCGGAAGTGTCGGGATTTTCTCATTGCTGAAATCCACCGCCATAGGCGACCTAGACCCAGGAGGGTCATTAGGTTTAGTAGCATGCGCATGCGCGGGCTCGATTTTTATCTTTGCTGAAAATGACAATAAATTGTTGAGAAACACATTTGTTAAAACTTAGAGCAAAAAACCTTCGCGGGGCATCTAAAAACAAATTATCTATTTGATTTCATGATGAAAAAATGTTGTAGTGCACTTTTTGCGTAATTTTTTAAAAAATGTTACAAGGAAATTTCGATCCTCAAGTAAAACACAAGTTGAACCAATCAGGTTTAAGCCTCTTAGCACCGTTTCTGAAAACAGGTGTACATCAAATAAAATATGTTTCACCAGGAAACTTATCCATTATAACGAAGCGTAAAATAGTGTTAGTGTATCTAGGAAACATATGTCGATCCAGGCGGGTCTAAAACATATCTTTCTTATGTTATCAAGGTAAAAACGCTAGAAACATCTAATACTGGGCTTACGCTTATGTTTCGATTCTGCATATATCAGATCCTTATGTGCCGCATCTTTATGTTCAGGTGAATTCGGTTCTATTTTAGGAGTTGATCTGGCTGGCAGCTCAGGTGGCATCTCAGTATAATCAACATCGTCTGGAATGGCAGGGACAACGACAATTTAATCAGCAAACATCAATAGGAACTTCTGCATTAACAACAGCAATATCAACATAAATAACTCGCACTTCCGTAAAAAGTTCAATGCTTTTCAAATAAACTCAATTTTCCAGTCGGAACTAGAATATGTGTTAAGAACTATAGATATTGATGCTACCTATGGCTTATTCATAACGATTCATTGCTATGCCTATATATTGTAACCAATGTCTTCTGATTCGTTATGTATACGTTATGTGAAAATTGTGTAATGTGATGCTATACTTTTGTTGAATAAAACACGTTGAATTGCACATGGCGTCTTACGTTAGGTAAATGACGTGATTTCCGTCCACTTCTATTGTTGATGTTTTTACACGGGTAATTGAAAATATCGATTATTGTGCAAGGTTATATTAGTAGAATTTTGCATACGGTCTAAATGATCTACTTGTTCATACCTTCCACAAGCGGTCCGGAGATGTGAATAGTAGGTATACCTCCGTCTCCCGTCACCGGATTGATCTTCCGGGTATCGTTCTCTGCAAAATCTGTGAATAATGGGCTATTTTCAATCAGTTCAATAAGGATATTCAATGCCATGTATCAATTCTCTTCAATATCCTTGCTATATGTGTATCGAATGTTAATCTTAAATGTAAAAAAAAAACTGTTGTGGTTTTGCGCAAAAAACTAGTGTCGGTCTATATAGATGAAATACATTTTGTTTACGTATTATTTAAAAATAAGTTTGGCTTCTTTTTTGCCTTGACGAACTTTGTAAATTTGTGCGCGTGTACAGAATGTGTTCGTGTACAAGTACATGTACAATTATTTTTTAAACATTTCCTCTTCCTGATATGTTGCTCATACAGGTTACATTGTTTAGCGGAGTATTTGTGTGTATACGTGTGTGTGTAATTCCTTGTAAAAATATGCAAAGGTAAGCCTATTTAAAATTCAAACTAGGTCTAATCGAGTTGAATTTAAATCCATATCGATTCTGAAGGAAGTCTTGAATCAACTAAACAAAACAAATTTGGTTCGCACGCGAGTTAAAATTACAATCCTCATAAATAGACAAGTGTCGGCATGGTATACAAACAACCAAAACACGACTCAAAGGCAAAAAATATTTGAGAAATCTCTGAATCGAAATCAAATACAGCAGTTATTCTGAATCACGCACATACAATTTTAAAGCAGTGTGCACAGTTGGACAAAAACAATAAGCGGCATCGTTGGACGTAAACAAATTCGGATGGCAAGTTGATGTTACGTTAATGATTCACATGTGAAAGTTATTTTTAACTCAATAATGTAATAAACATAGTTCAAAAAGATAAACATCACCTAGAGGAACATTAATGACATTTGTTTTATGTTAAAAAATAATGGAGCCTTTAAGCATCTGTGTTTATAAATATTCCTTAAATCAAAGTTTGAATAAAGTGCTTACAATTCATTATGTATGTGCTTGTCAAAGTACTTTAATGTGTAACAAGTGAACAATAACTATATTATAAACGTACCTTATGATACTACATCACAGTTAGCATTCTATGACACATGGACTAATTGAAATCCAATAGTCATGTAATAATAAGTTGAGCTCGCATAATATTAAAGTTCGCATTACATGCTTTAAATTGATAAATGTAAACATAAATAGTTCAAGCATAAAACAAGAGAAAAATTAAAAAAAAGAAAGAAAAAAAGGTAATCAACATCTGGGCTCGAACCACTGACCCTTGGAGCAATAACAACAGAACTCTCCAAATTATTCAATCGTTTCGCGCGTGTAACGCTTTACAATTGTCAGGTGTTTAATTCGTCAAAAGATGCACATAATGGATATTTCAGAGCATGGTAAATGTTCAGAAAATGTTCAGTATTGCTGTTTCCTCGCAAATATCATAACTTATACGAAAATTTGCAAATCTGAAACAATATTTTTCAATTGTGTCAATTTACCAACACGTGAACAAGTCCATTTAAGGCAAATAACCGATGAGTTATACTAAACAGGACAATAATACAGACGAGCAGAGAACACATACAAAACTATATTTAAGAAAACAACAATTGACATTACGTTCTTGGAATGGTACACTTTTAGCATGGGGGTTTAAACATGTATGAAGACACAGTCCAGAATTTAAAGAACACGCATTGATAAATAAACATTAACCTGATCGCACGGCAATTAGTTTAAAAAAATCTAAAAGAGTTTAATAAAAGCTTAATCTTCACTATAAATTTTGAAAAAAAGCACACGTTAACCAAACATGTTTCTTACCTTCCATTTTCTAAAATCAAAATACAAATTACTCCATGAAATACGCTTTCACAATATTCAAGTTCCTTTTTGTTATTATCTACTACAACCATCTATCTATGTAATAAACCACTGTATAGTTGTCATATAATCGTTTTGAAATCACAAACCACCTCATTTAACTGCATGGTTGCTCGAACAAAACCATCCGTTAAATAAAATACACTCAAAAACTAGTAACCTTGTTTAGGTTGTATCAGATTTATGTGAAAACTTAAACATGGTAAAATATGTTTTGGCACAGGAAAATAATGCAAAAAATCTAATTGCATTCTGATTGTAGATAACAAGTGAACAGGGCCGTAAGGCGCATACGCATGGTGTTACGTTTCGCCCTAAAAACAAATACAATGTTTTGTTGTATTTACATCAGAGAGATGTTATCTGTCGATGTTGCGTACAAACACTGTTTAACTTCCCTGTCAATTATGAGGTTTTACGCCAATGAGATGTTTATATCATTAGCGATAATTGTCGTTCTTGGCAATTGTCGAGCTGCCGTCAATCAGCGAGCGAACGGACCAATTAACGCCAATTAGTTTATTTCAGTGGCTCATCGGGAACATCTATGATCGAATTTCTATATTGAACGACACAACTGTTCAGAAATACAACTTCGTGCAGTCATCTCTTTGCAATATCATTCTTTTTTATTATTATAAGAAAGATGGCGCGAGCTAACGTCAACGCTCTCGTGCAGAAAAAGCCAGCTAAAATCCGAATCTGCTTGCGCTGCAATTGGTGCTACCAGTACAACAGGAACAAGCTCAAGCGGTGTTTGGAGCACCACTGCGCCAAGTACCCCGTCGGGTCCCGTATTCACCGACCAATTATTAGACTTGAAAATAAAAAATAGATGTCAAGCGTTTGAACATATACATGCTTCTACAGGTGATAATGTCATTATCAACATGTTCTACATGAAGCATGATGTAGATGGAGGCATTTAATGCCAAGTTTTACTCAAAATTAAAACGATTCTTGAATATTTCAATTTAAAGAATATGCTTTATTCTTAAACTTAAGTCTAAGAATTGTTTGGTGAATACGGGCCCCGGTCTGACCACAGGTTGGAGTTCGCCAGGCGTACCTTGGAAAGCACAAAGGCGGACTATGCCGCATTTGCACAAAACATGTGGATCCTGGAGGGCTGTCAACAAGAGAGGACTTACGCCGCACAAGAGATTACGGCATCTTGGAGGAGTGGTGCCACGGCGTCATCCCCGCCGACGCCGTTGCGCAAGGAGACGCGTGGAACCATCAGAAGACGTCAAGCATGAACCGGCGCTTCCCGAAGCCCGTGCAGGAAGACGCTCCGGATGTAAAAAAGCGTCCCAAATTGACGGTGTCCAAGTCGCTATTTATGGCTCCTCCGTCAGCAGCTTTTCCAACAGTAAGCGACAGCCTTGATGTAGTCAAACTGTCTATTAACGATGTCTGTGATTACCTTAAAGTACTGCGTCTGGATAAATACGAGTCGATATTCCGAGAAAACATGATTGATGGTGAGCTGTTGGTCGACTTGTCCAAAGACGATTATGAGCAAGAGTTTGGTATGACGGGACTTGAAGCGATGCGAAAAATGATGTTCGCAAATAAAGGTCATTTTCCAAGGTAGAAAGGCACCATCTTAAAACGCATTGTACCTTGGACAAAGCTTACTATAAATATTAACAAAATGATGCCTTTTACATGGTTCTTTCTATATTTTTGTGTATTTAATACGGAATATAAAATGAAGTCACATAAATATCATGTACATGTTATATATATTAATTGTGTTGACATATTTATTTGTAAGCACCTTCTCGATACAATTTGTGTTGAAGTATCTACTGTTATATGTGAAATGATTGTTGCTGATGGAGGAATTTTGTAACAATATCCCTTTTTCCGTATACGTCATGATAAAAACAATAACGTTTTATCACTTAATCGTGTTTGACGTGGTTAAAGTAAGGTTTAAGAAATCTTATACCACATTTTGATTTTGGTAAATTCGTTATAATTATATGCATCCATGAGGTGTAACAAGTGTTATAAAGAAAATATAAGCATACACGTGTTGTTATCTCCCCACAGAAAATCATAAAAATACTAATCTCTAGTCGTAAATTGTAAGTCATTTCCATCATATGTTCTCAAAAAGTAACGACTGAAGAAAAATACAAAGTGATCGAAAAATATATTTGTAAAAAAAAACATGACGGTCGAATACAATTGACACAAAATACCAAGGAGCGCAAATTCAGTGGCTGCATCCCTGCTTTAAGTTTTCTCAGTGTAACGGTGATAATTTTCGGGTAAGATGAAACACAAATAAAAACAAATATGTTTGCTAAAAAAGCGAATGTGTATTATAAAGTTGAACGTCGTTATGTCCGTTAACAATAACATATATGTGCCAAAACCTTTGGCTATAACATTTATTAAATTATAAAAAATATTTACTAGGATAATGTTATTAACTTTTTAATGTTAAATTATGTTCTGTCACGACGGTTATTGATTATATTTTTGAACGAGTAAATGTGTAAAGACCGAAACATATTTCGGTGGAATGACAAGTCTGAGAGTAAATCATTAAACGTTGATTACGCGTACCCCTGGACTTGGATTCAACACGTTTAATCTCTGCTCAACAGCGCCTGCAGCCGTCTTTTCTGTATTAATCAATGTATGCTCGCTTCATCCCTCCAACATGTTTTTAATACAGGCGTAATGCAAACGTGTTAAATTGTGCGATGCCTAATTTATTATATATAATAATATAAATTTAAAAAAATCAAGCTTCAAATAATAAAAAGTAGTATAAAGAAAATCAGTCATTGAAACTATTTCCGTAGATCACAATAATTTATGTTCTGTGCTTTTTGCTTAGTTATTGTCCGATTTCGAAGGTGAATGTGTATAATTACGTCGCACCCGTTACACGGCTAAGCTGAGCCCATATAAATCTAGTAAGTTTATGGAACGTCTGGGTATGAATCGATATCGCCTGAGGAGGTCTGTGTGTGTTTAAACAATAAATTTAGCATTCGTATGCCTAATTGTGTTTTGTATTTTTAATGTATGCGAATATTCGGATACGTTTACTTTTGCGAACTCTAGCTCAATATCCGAATATTCGGATATAACAATATTCGTTCGCATTTTAAATGCATAAGGCCGCTGTCGATATATGCAGATTTAAAAAGAAACCGAACGTGCGAGGTCAATCGAACAAATTAACAAAATGGCGTTTACAGTCCGTTTAAGACAACGGTTGCATTTTACACCGAATACATTTTTTTTAAGCAGACGATGAAAATAATGACAATCCTTAAAAAAGCTATACTGTAACTGTTGGTTATTGTTTTATAATAGTTACGTACGAAAACAACCAGTTCACAGTACTTGTCCCGAATCATTATGTCTTACTAAACTGGTTTGCTTTGTCACACGGGATACGTCAAACATTGCGTTAGTATTTGAATTAACATCAAACTTCGGAAAACTCGTTACGTAGTTAATTTTATAAAAGAAAAAAACTCTGATTACATGTATTTTAAACGATATTTTACGGCAAAGCTTGGCCGTATATCTGTGAACGGCCCTACCCTTATAACGGCCCTCGAGCTAGAGTAAAGTGATCAGGCAATCGTTCGTTTGAATTCTCCACTTTTCAGTAAATAGTATGACATAAACTGTACACATTTAGATGACGTAATACATACACAAACATATCAAGTTTCTGGTACTTTTGTTCATTTGCGGTACGAAAGCATAAAATATGGTAAAATGTTTATTATCAGTGAATTATTGAACATTAATGGCCCTCGTCGTAATAGAACAAGTTAATTTGCACTCGCCACGCAACACGGGAACTGTTGTTTCTATAACCACTAGATCTAATCAAATACAATTCGATAATTCATTATATATAATATAGGCTGCGTCATGCAAAAATGGGTATTATTCCTTAGCTGTCAGCGTAGCTCCAGGCCAGATGAGCCCCTGCGCAGCCTGGCCAGGAGCTACGCTGTCCGCTATTAAGTCGACAGGCTAGCTCGTGAAAAGACTGCGCAGATGCTCAGTCTGGTCTCGAGCTACGCTGGCCGCATATGGCATAAGATCCATTTTTGCATGACGCGGGTCATATGATACAAACACAATTCAATGGGTCCATATCACATGCAAGAATATACCAGTTCATATATATCGTATATAAAATGAGTAAATGGCTTTGCATAAAGCTGTCCATATACAAAATCACAGTCAGTGATCGAATACGAACGGTCTTCATAACTTAAGCAATCGTGTATTGTTCATGCTTAACTATTTTCTACTTTCTTATATAAATATTTATATATATACATATTTATCTGATAAAGCTCTGACAGGAAAACTTACTCGATACAACATCGGACAAACTCGGACAACACCGCAAACCAAGTCAATAGGAATATTTGTGTATAATTCCTAGAAGATCAAAATCAAGATCACACAGAAGACTGTGTTTTAAAAGTTTGTGGTATAAAATATGCAGCCTGTAATACATCGTTAGGTAATTTCACATTAATATGCGTAGGGCATTGGCGTCAAGTTACGCCAAATAGCAGACGGTCATTTTAGACAAAAAAAGATGGCACAATCGTTTGTTGTGCAATCACTGGCGATGCAGTATTTTATGCCCAAATCATACATTACTAGAACACTTCCGAAACGTCATGAATGTATACTAGTAACACGAAGCTGTACAAATGTGCCCCAGATTCAGAGTATACAAACTGAATAGTATTTTTCACTTGAATCAACAAGAACACCTTTTTTTCTTTATAGGCATTAACACCAGCGTAACTGCATTATATGCAATGCATTTTGATATAACTATAAGCATATATATTGTGCTTGCATTCATAATTTTATATCGTGGTCAGTCCAGGGAATCATACTGTTAGGAATTTCACAAGGGTCCAGGAAAGGATACGAGGGAACCCTCATTCTATATTTAATATACAAGGTCGCACTCAGCGCTCTAAGGTCCCGTCGGAAATCTTTCAAAAGCTTGACCCCTTCCGGGTCATAAACGTAGTTCGTTTCATACTCTCCCATAGGCTTCGTGGGACGTTCACTCAGCAACTTCAAAATGGTTTAAGCATCCACCATGTTGGACTTACCCGGAAGTGCGTTCACGATATCTTCCTCCAGACGCGGAGTTTTGTTCCTTGGTGGCTCTCCAAGCAGCAATAATCATCAATATCGTAATAGAGATTTACGTAGAGATTTATTATACGAACATTTCAATAACTTCCCAAAGTGACTTGGCGTTTTCTCGGAAGAAGTATTGTTCTAAAATGTCAGTCTCACAGACTGGTCGGCCGGAAGTAGCCCGTTGATGTCGAGCCTCCAGAGAGTGTTGTACCTTCGGATTATTTCTTCAAAACCTGTTCAGTGGAATTAACAAATACAGAATAAATTTATATGCATTCCAAAAGTTTATGTTACACATTTTTTATTTTACATTCATGACAATGAAAGATAAACACAATATATTCATTGATGGATAATGTTTAATATAAGTAGATACACAAATTAAAGCGTTTGTAACGCTTTTCGTCTGTAATTTTGAAAATACGCTTATACATGTATGATCCAGTGTTAGTCAGATTGACGTTGGGCCGAAAGGATACGGCTTCGAACCCCGGCGTTATAATAGTTATAATGCTATTGTCTATGTTTATAATAAGATACAAAACAATAGCTTATTCCAAATGCCATAGCTTTGTTTACATATTGATAAAATCACATTTTACGAACATGTGTCCCTCAAAGAACTGTACACTATGTTCAACCCTTGTTCAATTTCTTCATCACTTTGAATTATCTTGTTCACTGAATTTGCAAAACGAAGTGATACCTCAAGTGTGTGAAGCGCTGACATGAAATGTTTTGAACATTTTAAATAACAATATAATAGAACATGTGTATTTCTTCATCCGTTGTACTATATAATGAACGTGAAGAAATAAAGTGATATAGAGTAATTTAATGCCTACATTTATGGGCACACTTGTAATATCATGTCAGATAAGACACGCCTTCTGTTTCAAAGCAAGACCTACATTGAAAGTGAAAAAAGCTTCCCCTCAGTGTCAAAGAATACTCACAATATGAATCAGAGCTAATAATATGCAGCGAAACGCACGCATAATAGAATGTTTCGATGCGAAAACGCCATGCGTTTTAAAGTACATTAATAATACATGTTAAAGCATACGCACACTTTAAGTCAAATTCACACTAAATTTATCATAGAAACTTCCCATTAGTGTTAATTAATACTCACGGTATCTATCACATCACGATTTCAATAAAAGTCAGGTCACACTTCCAATAATTTTCAAAGCAAATTTAGAATTTATGAGCAACAGACTTGCCAACGTTCTAAAAGAGCACTTATTATATGGGTCAAATCACACTGTCCCCTACCCTGTTTCAAATCACACTCAGAATACAAATTGTATGTGCCAAAGCACACTCATATTATTGTGAAAGCACCCAAACAATATGTGTCAAAGCACATTCCCAAACTATGTCAAGTTTCACTGTTGATCTGTGTCAAGATACACGACACACTATGTATGAAGCACACTTCCCAACTGTCTAAAAGAGCACACATAACATATGTCAAAGCTCACTCACAATCTGCGTCAAGGCATTCACCACACAATATATGATCTTAATTCTGTAAAAAAAAGGAGGTCTAATGCATGTGCGTAAACAGGGACAACACTTTCAGCTTTTTTTGTTGTGTTTTTTTTTCGTTTAAAGAAGACTCTTGACGAAAATCTAGTTTACGAGGAAAGTGAGTCTTATTTATAAGACGTGCACCGAATTTAGAGATATTTTTATATGGGCTAAATTCTTTGGAACGTCTTATCGGCCAAGGACCAATTACGTGGTGGAAACCAGAAAGTTTAAATTTTCATCAGTATGCTTAAAATTGCAAAATAACATTACCAACTCATTAAGTTTTAGTTCAGAAGTCCATCTTAAAGTCAAAAATTGTCGAATTGAAGTTAGAAAGGCAATAGTTCTTGAGTAAAACGTCTGCTTAAATCGCAACACAATTACTAACCTCACGCCATGTTTTGAAACAGATTTAAATATCAACCAATGAGAAAAGTGCGGATTGTCGACACTACAGTGTAACGTGTACGCGTAATTTGTCTATAATATAATTGTCATTTTAGTAATTCATCAGCGAGCGAATTCGGAATTAATATGCGCACGTTTACTATCGTTGTTTTACTTGAAACAGGTGACAAATAGCTCTGAAATTTTATGTTATTCCACAAAACTGAAATGATAATAAATTTCATCGTTTCTACGTTTCTTACATTCTACGTTACATAGGACGGTATACTGTACGATCTGTATAACTATTATTTATGTACCGTATACAAATAACAGATGTTATTTATTTCAGAACTTGCAAATTTGTAATTGTCACTTTAGAAAAAAAACAATGCTCAATTAATCCAGAAAAGTATAATAACATCGCTTTACTATATAACGCTCTGCGCTCACAACAGACGACCGCAAACTGTATTTTCCGCCGTTTATTCTTCACATTTAAACCAGATGGTTTACATCAAGGCTGCGTTCTCGATAGATAGATACACAGCGAGCAAATCGAAAGAAATTGGAAGATTGAATAGGGGTTCGATTTTAATTGCTCAGGCGTGCAAAAATCAAAGTGTCATTACATATGTCTTACGGAACATTATCGAGAAATGAATTTTCTACACAGGTATGTACCTATTATTGCAATCCGTTGATATTAACTGTCTGATATCGGGGCTTGAATGTTGCGCACAAAATCCCTGCGCAACAATATAGACAAAGAGGGTCAACTTTCCAACATTATTTTGGTCTTTCCCCCGTTGTACGCTCCAAATACCCCATATAAAAAGTAGCTTAATATTTGAGAGCTTCAACAAGTTGGACTAGAGGAAAGTGTCGACCTGATTGGCCTGTGTGGACTGCACAGGCTAATATGGGACGACACTTTACGCACATGCATTTTACCCCGTTTTCACAGAGCGCGACTCATATGTAAAAGCACAATCACACTACTCATCAAAGCACATTTACCGTTTATGTCAATACACATGATTTCCTCGAGGGGAAATCAGTTTGTAGTATAGACGCTGGTTGACGGCAATCGCGTGGTAGAAGTGCGGGTCCAGGAGCTTGAACAGATTTGCGGCAGTCATTTTAGTGTTGCTAAAGACTTTAACGATATGAAAAGTGAACAAGTTCTAAGGTTTTCTTATATTAATTTGACAAGTGTTTAACATAAAAACTAAGAGGTAAAACCATATGTAGATTTAACATGCACATCAATTCATATCAAACCATCATGAATAAGAAACACACCAATACAGCTGCAAACAAATATGCATATACATCCTAATATGGTTTGTAAAAATACCATTGGATCGGACTCACAATGGTAACATGAAACCCCAAAAGCAAGAGTCCACATGTAGTGGAATCCCTTTACGAAGGGCCAATGCCCTTCTTCAATCGGGTCCATTACGCTGTGACAGAACTGTGGTGCCGAGGCCACGATAAGCACTGTGTCCGAGTTTATAGCCTGTCCGAATTGAGGAGAAATTCACATTTGAACTAAAACACTTAAGTAACATGACAAACAGTGATTATCATTTGAACGAGTTGGTTACATTCTTATTTATTTATAACATATACATTTAAACTTAACAAAAATTGTTTATGAAATTATAATTGGATAATAATATTGTTAACATTTAATATGTTGGCATAATGCACAAAAATGAACTCATATTATTTTAATTAAATAATTTACTATTATGATTAAACAGAAAAATATAAAATTAAATAATAATAATAATAATAAAAAAGATGATAATGATGATGATGGTGACGACGATGATGATGATGATGATGATGCAAATGATGATGATGATAATGATGATTATGATGCGAATGATGCGGATGATGACGATGACGACGTCGATGAATGATGATGATGAATGATGATGATGATGATGATGATGATGATGATGATGATGATAATAATAAGGATGATGATGATGATGAAGATGCTGCTTCTGATGATGGTGCTGATGATGCTGATGATGATGATGATGATGATGATGATGATGATGATGATGATGATGATGATGTTGATGATGATGATGATGACGAGGATGACGATGATGACGATGATGACGATGATGACGATGATGACGATGATGACGATAATGACGATGATGACGATGACGATGGTGATGCTTGACAATGACACTGACATACAATCGTTTTGCAAATAAAATATCTTGACTACATGTGCTGTGATTAAATGATGTTCACTAAAGGTTAACAATGACGATGCGCATACACACTTAGAGCAAAAAATATCCACTGCGATACGAACTTGTTCAATGGCCTTCACATCTGCCCTGAAGTCCTTGTCAATTTTAACTCATTCACCCGGATGTAACCAGAAAGATACATGTCATCTATAAAGGACAAGTGTAAAAAACAAATAAAACGTTTATCTTCACAACTTACCAAATAAGTAATAACCTTCTAAATAGATTTATTAACAAGCTTATTTTATACCTCTTTTAAATTATGAGATTAATATTAATTCAAAGTGGTATCAATGTTAACCATGTTACCATGCAGTAAACATGTGTTACGTACTAAGTATGTAGTTTAATGCAATTGATGCAAAAGGCATATAGGAATGAACAGTAAAACAGAAAATGTATCTCGCACTTTTATATTTCAAATTAGTTAAACAAATCCATGTTCATCTAACTTAAGTTCTTCTAAGACCTACGTTCAACATTCATTTGATGTAACCATCCTTCAGTATATTATGCTGTGACCGATAGATTCAAGCATGGCAAATTATAACTTATCGATTGTTTAATACTCAAGCAAAAACATATTTACGCCTTTTTTAAAGAAATTGTGTCGTCAATAATTAGTTTTTATCTTGAATAAAACATTATATATCATACAAATGCAATTCACGCAAGACAGATACAAAATATAAGCACAACTTAAATATTATACAATCATAATAAAGAATGCTACATGCAAAAGAATCTGAATAAAAATGATATAATGGCGTTTGCGAACAATCCTTGATTACAGTTTTTCTTGTATCATGCAACCCATTTTAACCACTAAAATGCATCAATATCAATATTAGCATTTCATTTTCGAAGAAATGTCCCATCTTTTCTTAGAAATACTAAGATATCTGATGTGTGCAATGTGTTGGATCAATCATGCAATTTGAGGAAACTTTGCTAGAGATTTATTTATGTAAGCCGTTTTTTAAATATTTTGTTTAAAGTCAGTTATTATGCATATAATGATGTATAGAAAGCATACGCACATGAATTACTTTATAAAGTAGAGAATGAAAAACAAAAAAGTATTACCGTTTAAACAAGCCTTGTGTAAACCTCGCTTAGTACTGAGGGTCCATTCAATAACGAAGTCAATAAACACACCTTACATGGTTATCAAACATGACCTATTTTATGATATTATTTGTGCAATATCATACCGTGAATGTTATATTTTATATTAAGTACCTGCACGATGTTAAGCCATGTCATAGTGTTTGCTGTTTGTTGCATTTATATCAATTAATTATTTGATAAGGTAAAACTTGATTATGTGTTCTGCCGCACTTAGAGATTAGAAAGATGTTAACAGTTATAATATTATACATTTTGTTTTATTTTTTTTACCAATAAACAGTTTTGAAAAACATTAGAGGTTAATAATATATATCTTACGCCCTTTAATGTGGCAATATATGGAAAGTAGACAACGCATTTGATATCAACAGTTAGCTGCACGTCATTTAAATTGAACACATTTAATGTGGTATTTAAAGAAGAAACGGCCAAGATTTGATTGCGTACTTTTACATATTGTTAGGAAGTTAATGTGGAGTTTGGGCCGCACAGTTAAAAACCTACAAGAAACGAATTATTGGATTCCCTTACACATCGACCCATGTTAAAACATTGACGTAATCCAAAGGCAAATTAACGATGTACAAAGCTTCACAGACGTATACGCAATATAACGACCGATCCGAATTCACGTTATATGGCAACATATTGAGACATGACGTCCTGCCCAGTATGAACACTAGACTGAAATGACATAAATTTAACACATTTTGCATACAAAATACAGTCCACACTATCCAAACACAACAAGGCATTAACGTCATTCACATTTTATAACATACAACTGTATATCATCAATTAATATTTATTCGTCCGCGATACACATCAATACACATTCCGATTAGCCCTTTTATATGTGTACACTTAACATCGCGCGGTATAACATGTTGACCTCGTATACCCATTCGATTAGACTTTATTATTAAAAACCCTGTTCACCAAAAATAATGCAATGAACGCGGAAATTAGTTATTTTTCCTGCAAATTATTGCGTCTGCAAAACAAACCTTGTTTATATGATCGATTAAAGCAACACACCTTATTTGGCATAGTAAATTTAAGTATAAATAAGAAACATATTTTATCTGTGCCAATTAGAATATATCTGGTGGTTACAAGGTAGAAATCCGTCTTTTTTGCGCTTTAAAACTGAAAAATAATCGCGTTTGTCGAAATGGACGTCTAGAAATCCTACTTGCGGTTTTAAAAGCGGTACCGTTTGAAAACAAAAAAAATACTTGCTAACTAGGCTATAGATTTAATTTTATCTATGGCAATTAGAATATATCTGGTGGTTACAAGGTAGAAATACGTCCTTTTTACTCTTTAAAACTTAAAAATAATCGCGTTTGTCGAAATGGAGGTATACGTATAGAAATCCTACTTTTAGTTGTAAAAGCGGTACCGTTTGAAAAATAATAAACTACTTGCTAACTAGTCTATAGATTTAATGACAATTTTGCACACTTTCAAATTGCATCTATATGTATTGATTAACATGTACTTCATTTCAAGGTCAGAGGCTTTAAATCACTTGAAGTACACAAGATAACAATTATTAACACGAGTTTGCACATTTGTACACCCTATCTATTTTATAATAACCAAATCGTTATTATATTTTCGATGTTAATGAGATTGTTATGTATTTGTGTGGTCATATTTTCATTAGAAACGAATTATCTATTTTTTCTAAGTATTAGGTGACTGGGTCTACCACTTTGTACAAGGGACCATATTAATATACAAGTGAAAATTGTGTTGTTTGTCTGTTTTGATAACGCTTATACATATCTAGCCGTTTCTGAGATTTATTAGATTTGTGTGGCATTAACATACAATGGAATTTGCAAAATACATGTACGGATATTTAAATTACCGGCATTACAATATGATGGAACCAATTATTTCTAAAGTTATTCCTTTTCTAATGTCATTTATTTCATTAATCTATGCCCAGTTTTAAAGTGCAGTATATTAAAACAACACAAAAAAGTTACATAATTATATATGTCAGTCTTTTAGTTATGCATAATTAATAAAATCAACATGACTTGTTTTAAACGACGTTACCATTTAACGTCAAATTCTTTAGAGACACTATTTTCATGTTAACTTGCTTCCATATTTAGAAAGGTTTACACCATTGTCTTGGTAGGAACAACGTACTGGTGTCTTCAATAATTTGAAAAAGCTGTCCTGTTGAGGATCAAGCCAGGAACCATTCAGTAACATCGTAGCAGCATCAAAAGTTAAGGAAGATATGTATCGTTGGCATAGGAAATTATCGAAATGCTGTTCCGCAATCACTTAGTTCATCCACCAAATAAGCTTAGGTCCTAAACCATACATAGTAGAAAGCGGCTGTTACTACTACACAACAGTATAATGATATATTGTTTTTTTCGTCCTATATAACGCAGCGAGAGAAGCGCTTTTGAGACGTAGCGATACACAACATAGTCTGGCATATGCGACCAAATACTTTGCATTCAAAATAAATATGTTGCGGTTAAAAACTTTCGGATTAGGCCTGGTTGCAACGGTGATGGTATTTGCTATTTGTGTATCAAGACAGGACTTTATACAAGGTACTTGACCTCAACTAATAAATGTTTTAATTATATTACTATATATCGTACTGCGACAGATTATATATGTTTGTTTACTTGTCTGAAACAAAATATAGAGAATAAATAAATGAAATGAAATACAATACAATTAAATGAAATAAAATAACTTTATTTAACATCATATCATAATAAAATACAAAATAATGTAATACAATGTAATATGATACAAAATAAAACAAACTATAATAATGTAAACTAATATAAAAGAATGTAAAATAAAATAATAGTTTGTTTCTCGAGCGTATTACAAGTATTTGGAATATATTATATAAACACTTGACTTGAAGAAATAAGAGGAAGCCTGTCACATCGGCTAAGCGCGAATTCTATTAATTTAGTAATTTCGCTACCCTATTGGTATCACTTCACAAATTCGATGTCTTAAATATTGGCTAAAAATAATAAGTATGCCCTAAACCAGATACGTAAAAAAATGCTACAATTTCTTATTGAACACAAACTTAAATCTCTACTTTAATTGGGACAATCAAATAAAGGACCTACTAAGCAAAAATGGATTTCAGTACATTTGGATTAACCAGCATTTCTCAAACCCACACAAATGAATAAATGAATTTAGAGACAGGGCTTAGTCCATATACTTACAGAACTGGTGGAGTATAGTAAATACATCTCCCAAATTGGAACTATTCAAACATATTGAGTCCCAATACGAACATGCAGCATATCTAGATATCCTATATGTGAGCAAATTAATGTGCAGCTTTGCACAAATTCGTTCCGGAACTCTTTCGATAGAAATTTAAATTGAAACTGGCAGATATCGCGGTATAACTAGAGAACAACGGTTTTGCCCAATTGCAATACTGGTGAAATAGAAAACGAATAACTTTCTTTAAAAAGTGCCCTGTATTGCATGACACACGGAAAACATATATACAACGTACATTTTTCATAAACCCAAGTATACACAAATTGTTTACCAAAAAATTAACAGACAATTAAACAAACTGCTTCTTACATTTTTAACGCACTTGACACGCGAACATTAATTCTTGATCTTTGATATAACCTAGTTATGTGGGTCTCCACAGGAATAAGCTCTGTTTTGAATAATTGAAAAGTGAATGTTCAAATGTAGTTTCGCAAATAAACAGAACTTGATAAAAAAATTCATTTTACAGTTTGTTTTATAGCCCATAATTTGTTTAATGACAAAAGCCGATTATGTGACAAGTGTTTTCACATAAAACATTACCACCAGGGTCGAATCACTACGCTGTTTACATGTCTGACCTCCTTTTTTGTTTAAATTTCTGAACTCTATTTTACATGTTAAATTTACCAGACATTTAACATATTACGTGGACTCGTATTAAAAGTGTGTAATATATGAACATAATTAAAAATGTAAAATATATGCACATGTTCGATTATTTATTTGTGTGGAAAATGCGCCTTTCTTTTTTAATATTTACCATTGCTTATGTTAGTTGCAATAATTATATGCAAGTTGTTCTTAGTATTTACTATATGCTTAGATATTACATAGTATTACTATACATATAAAGTAGTCGGCTAAGCAGGCCCAATGTATTTCATTTTGCCGATTGTGCAATAAACGAACACAATTTGATCGAAGGGCACCAAAGAAACAATAAAGCGCCTAAATTGAATATATAGACTAAGCCGTTCTTTACTGAATAATGTTTTATTCACAAATTGAACACACACAAAATAATCAATTACAATTACTTTTGTGCATTTTTCATTTTACTCATTCCACGTAGTATAAATCTCATAATTTTTCAGTAAATTCGTTTAATGAAATGAGATTTGTTATTGTACTTTCAGGTTGTATATTTAATTGTTTGTACAAATTGAGATATTGTGTAAACTAAGATAGTTGTACGTTATCATGGTAACTGAAGATTACAATGTTGTTGTTTTTAAATCCTTATTGACTGACACTTTATTTAAAATCCTCCGAAAAACATCGGACCGTTTAATAGGCAGCGGACCGATTACATATGTCAGACCCAGCTTTGCTGTTTATAGTTGCTTAAGTATTTTCGCATCTGTGTACAATAAATTTCAATTAATTATTTCTACATTTACCTCGCCGTTATAATCTATCCCACCATGATTGTGGACGTCGTCATGAATCGTGTGTCTTAACTGAGGGATAACAATACAATAACCCCATAACATGTTTAATTTATTGAGTAAAACATATGTCCTACCCCCTGCACATTTGTTTTGAATTTCTACATTTTTTTTATTTTTTTTTATTCATACACCTATGATACCGTTATTCGCCGCAATTAAAGCATAAAATATTGTAATTACGGTACACAGCGTATTTAATACGAATATGTATACATGTTGAACAACATATTCCACAAGCATTATTGTCTTTACATTGGGACGTTTAATATAAACATGTTGAGTTTAACCTGACGCAAATTTCGTGCTAATTATGGCGACTTGTTATACGTCGTATTTCCACAATTTTGGTGAAAAATCATGATCTAATAATATCAAACGAGGACAAGTATTATTTATCTAACTATTTTGTATTTGAATTGGCGTGCGATGTGAAGGAATTTACAATGGATTATGTAAATGGGTTAACAAAAGTCTAGCTGATTCCGTTGATACTATTGTTCACCTTATTGTTCCTCATCAGGAATCACCTCGTCTCTTTTCATGAAGATATTGGTCATATAGACATGCATCAATTTTTGTTACAAATGTATTCTGCATATTTGGTCCGAAATTCGTTCATTTATGTTAATGCCTATAATGCTTTATTAAAGTTTAACAATAAAGCATGGCGTGTAGATACTTAGTTACAGTATTGACGACTTGCTATATCACAAGCAAATATGTTACCAAATATCAAGACAAATCAATTACTAAAATGGTTGATGATCTAGAGGGTTTGACGTATGACGTTTGAAATTAATACTTGACACTATACACCATTATTAGTGTGCAATTTTTAATAGGAAGTGTATTGTTAATCGCGAGATGTTTTAACAAGTGAAAGAACCGAATAAAACGTACGTTTTTTTTTTAGAATTGCATACCTTGCAAAGGACGGTCGACTACCATTCAATAATCGCTTTTTTTGTGTTATACTGTAGCTGTTTCAAAAAATGGAATCAAAGGCAAATAATTACTCTTTCATATAATATGTTGACACTCAATTCGTATTTATCACTGTTTACTATAGTAAGTGGACATATAGAGCAATATGACCGAATTGCTGACTTAATTAAAGTTCTAGATTTTAAACGCGCTTAATATCAATAATGCCACCATGTTAAGTTATGCTCCATCAGATCAAGTAAACAGTAAAAAGTATTCCAATAAGCCGCGCCGTTTTTGGCGGTTAATGACGCTGTTAAGAGAGAAGGCATAACATACAATATAGCATTTGTTTTTGACATTAATGTTTACAAACTAGCTAGTCGGTAGGAAATGTATTTTTTATTAATAAATATCATATAACGGTTAACACGTTATTGTTTTTATATCCTGAACAGAAGCCTCATCACACAATCATCAAGCCTTCGAAAAGTCATCATCATAAACAACACAATCATCGTCATTAACATTATCACCATAACTTCAAACTCTACACATACATAAAACAACCTGCTCGAATTAAATATGAAGGAACCGTTTTCATCAAAACAAATGTACAAAGCAGCAAAACTGAAGTTTCTTTTATCACCACGATATATAAATATTCACATTTGTATCAGTATTTTCAACATTTGTAAGCGATATAGACGAAACATTGATTTCTTCTTTAATTACCTGGTTTTAGGCAATTTATACAAAATAATGTTCAATTTCCTCATTTGCATGATTTGCAACCATTTTATATTTGTTATTCTTTATAATTCGAAGAATTCCTTAGGTTATTTAACTAACACTAATTTCTTTAGTGTCAACATATTAAACACTATTAATGTCATTTCTACGTCTTATACATGGATTATAGCATATAATTACTGACATAAATCCTCATGACTTGTAATAATAGGACGACATTCATTTAAGAATAATGCTGATAGTGTTTTTTAAGTAGGTAATAACCATACATGTGCGTGGAGCAATCGCATGTATTTTACCTGGAAGCAAAGACCTGTTTTTTCACTAATGAACAGTTTTTGCAAATGATAAATATTATTTATCGTGCGTACTTCAATGATACAATTTATCTTACTTACAAAACGCCTTTGCAGTCAGCAGTTTTCAGACACGTCACTTCAATTTATTGAACACATTTAATTTGTAGTTAAAATAAAACAGGCATTTATATCATTGGGTACTTTAACAAGTTGCTGGATATAAGATATGAACTTTGGCAGCACAATTTTAAATCTACATTGAAATAATTACTTTATGACCTTGCAAATCCACCAACATTAAATCATTATCGTAATCCAACGGAAAGTTCGTGATTGTCTCAGATTCAACATCGTAAAAAGGGGAATATTTCGTGGGTATATGATAAAGATGAAGTCGATAACTTGATTTTTATCCTAAACCCAATTAATGTTCTATTCATTCTATTTTCTGCGTTTTTTTTTTTACTTTTTTTATATCGTTTATATAGTTTAGACAATTTGCTTTTATGTTGCTGACAAACAAATACATATAATTCCGGGAGAAAATAGTCCACAGAGAATCCAAGATGCCATTGATCAAACAACCTTTTAAAAAGTTGTTTTTATTACGTTAGTTGTTCAACGATGCAAATAAAGTTTCTGAATCCAATACAACATGTTCACTCAGCCAGTTAAATCATTTTGCAATTGCGTGATCTCACAAGGCAAATCGTAAGTGTTTACTTTTAAAAATTAAGCGACCATGCGATCAAAGAAGAACAAAATCATTTGGTCAGATCTGCGAGCAATCCTGTGCTTAAGAAGCTTATGAAAATAAAGTGGTCTAATGTTAACCGCTGCTACATAAAACTGTGATGCAAATTGCTTTGCAATGGATTAATGGAATGTTGTATTAACATTGGACATGGAGTCTCAGTGAAGTTGCAATTTCATTAGTAATTATTACATAAACGTCAGTTCAGAAAATGATGAATATAGAAACCCGAGAAATATCACTTAAAGAGGAACGTTCATCCCATCTAAAATATGTTATTTAAGGCAAGTGACCTAATGATTACACAAGACAATACAAACACCACAACAACACACTGAATACACCACGATGGTACTCGCATCACTGCCTGGGAATGGTTAAGGCGCAGCATATGAAGTGTCATATGGAGCATTCTCAGTTACATTAAATAACTGATTGCCAATATTTTCATGAAAATTAAATTATCAAAAAGGAAACCTATTGCATAGATTGTATATATCTGATGTTGATGACATGAATGTTTTACTAAATTGATGTACCATACTGCATTACAAATATGAGTGTTGTGTTTTTCGTTTATTAGAATCAAATGCAATTATTTTAGTGCTTTCTTTCTTCAGTAAAAAAGATGTTCAATAGCGTTGAAGATGTCACACGATTTCAAGATGTAAGATCGTCGTCACTGCAACCAGGTACGTTATGGTCAAAGTAAGCAATTGACAAATGTCGAGAAGTCGGACACAGCAAACGGCCATAACAAGTTGCACACAAACATATGACAGTACACTCATTTAAAAGTCTGTTTATAGTTTCTCTCTAACTAACATCATGTAATGGAGGGTTGGAGAACACTATCCTGATACTTTCGTATGTTTGGAACCCCCTAGACTGTACAGAAACGTTACGAATACACTTTCCCTTCCTTTCTCTTTTCCTTTTCAAGTAATAAACGCATCTAACTTCAGTAGTTGGTCTGGATATAGTTGTAATCTGGATTTCCACAGAAATATAAAAACAAACAACAATGTCTTATACGTAGGCACAAACAACGCTGACATATTGTGTGCGCCAATTATATTTTCGATCAGAAAATAATACTTTATGAGTTATCTTATTTTGAAAGTATTGTAAATATGTCAGCTTTGTCTTAGCTCCTTTTCCAAATATATAGCTTATTGCAGATTACGTCTATTAATACCACTTAAATGCATTATTGACTTTATTGAGTTGATTTACATTGCGTGTTGTGATCAATGTTATCAACCTTCCTTCGTGAGGTTGAAATCTCCCGCCGTCATATTCCAGCAAACTATTTTTTGTCCATGTTACACACCATATGGACGATGGTCCACCGTCGCCGAATATGTAAAACCATGTATGCGCATGCTCAGTGACGGGTGCAGTCAATGATTAAAGTGGGTTAGGATTAGGGTACAAGATCAGTGTGCTGATTGGCCAAAATGATTTGGGCGACCGCAGACCAAAAGACCTCTGCACCAACAAAAAAAAATGTCCATGCTGGCAAAGTGTGTCCCTTATCAATTTGTCATTTGTCTTACATGTCGAACGTTAAAGTTTAAGTTCCAGTCACAAGAATCTTTTGCAATGTATTTAAACATGGCGATAATTTTAACGATCGCAAATAATGTTTTAGTATAGAAAACAATGTTATTTAATAATGTTTACATTCCAAAACGTTTGTTGAGAACGGAGTCTTAAAGCCACGTTCACGTCGTTATATGCATCATCATCTATCGCATGCACAGGTACAATAATACTATATGTTATGATGAAGCGCTAGCAAATCCTTAATGTTTGTCGCTTTTCAATGTGTTGTGTAATTCAGTTGCGTACTGGACCTTTAATTGAAAATGTTGCATTTGCTTTACCTCTCGGTATCTTATACGGTGGTTGTGCCCCATTATCCCTCCCCTTACAAAGTAACTGCAACAATTGACACATTGTTACATTCCCTTTTACATATCTATTTCTTTTGCTGTCTGATACAGAGTCGAGCAGTAGGCTAACACATCACGTGACACCCACTCTCGTGCTTATACTGACGTACATGCGCAGTGGATCGAGCCTTACAGGGGATATCTTGCAACAAGCAGACGGGGCATTTTACGTGTATGAGCCGTTTCACGCGCTTCAATACGCAATGGAGAAGGACAATTTAACCATTCTGGACCTGACCAACGGATCAAAAAGGTATTCACTGAATGATGCAACGTGTTCACATAACGATTTGGTATATTGCGAAGCATACCATTCAATTATTTAATGTAACATAGTTTAGCACAGTAACAAAAAGGCTAAAGCATCATAACCAAAAATAAAATGTAAAATATAAATTAGAGGAAAAAGTAAATCCTCTCGAGCCTGTGTTTTCTATATCACACTTTTAAGCTTTTGATGTATCGGCCCATCTAGAATGTCCAAATGAGACCATTTACTTGATGTAGGTTATCCGGCTGTTTTCAGTAAGTTTGAAGAAACATGTCGAGCTGGCGTAGTGGATATGGTATCCGCAAGCAATCAGGAGGTCCTAAGTTCGATTGCTACACGGGAAGCCCAATACTTTTCCTTAAAGAACCAAGTACTGGTTCAACCAATTAAATCGATTCGAAATTGTCTTTATAACTCAAAGGTTTTTAAAAGAGTCGAGTTAAAATAAATTATTTAAAATTTTGGTAAACAGCAGAATCATATTCTATATTTCAACTTATGAAAACAAAGGATCATGGTACATTTCTGTCTATTACTTAAAAGCGCATAACCACTAGTCCTCCATTTCTTAGAAGAACTATATATGTATATGTTTGTTTTCAATTATTATTTTTCATATTAATATAAATAAAACAAATTGTTTTTACAAAATGCCGTATTAACAAAAACATTTTTGTTTAATTACTTTAAATGGAATAGGACAATTATAAATTAATTTGCCAAGAATACAATTTTTATTCATACGACTTACATATTGTTTTTTATATACATTTAGATATAACAATGACGTTCATAACATTGATGTTCGTTTCAATACAATGCCAATAGTATGTACATGTTTATACAGGATCAGGAAAAAACTGACATAATGATATGTAGTGGATCACGCTGATGTGCTATACATATATGTGTATATTATTTTATAATTAAAATCAGGTCGGGACAAATCCAAATGAAAAAAAACATCTGACGAATTAAAATTAAAGATTACTTTTATTCATACAGTGTATACACGTATTAAGGGTCAGCGCTCAATTACGTTTATCCTACAGCTAAATGAGTTTATAGAACATAATAAGACCCATACAGAAAAGATATAGAGGATATTTGTTCATGTCAGTGTAAGATCGTTTGTTATTTCACAAGTGATCATAGAAAATTTATTTTTATTCTATGATCACGAGTTAAATAACAAACGATCTTACACTGACATGAACACATTTTCTGTTTCTTGTATGTCCCTTTTTCAAGAAAATAATTTATAATAATTTTCCCTTTGGCTGAAAAGTGACCCTCTCTTTCATGGCGTGCCTCAATACATTGACATTACGTCATTTTGTTTACGAAATGATGTCACTTTGTTGACGATATGACGTCATTATTCCAGAGAAATTATTCAGTTAAAACTCGTTTACAATGTAAATAAACGGTAAAAAAAAAACATAAAATTAAAAGAAAATTTGTTGGATTCGGTGGAACATCGATTTTATTTCACTCGTGATCATAGAAAAAATATAAACACGGATATAAACAAGGGAAGTACATCTTGATATGATAATCTAAAAAAAGAAAAAGGAATTCCGAAAATTAGTTCTTTTCACTGCTGTTATTTCACTGCAGAAATGTCATTTTTTATCATTAGGTATACAAGAAAAGGTTTATCCCACACCTATGTTTATCCCACACATAGTCATGTGTGGAGGAAGGTCATATTACTCGGAATCAACTATAAAGTATTCATTTTTAGTAAAATCGAATCAGATTCAACAAAACAAACAATTTGATACCAAGATGTAATATATTTAAAACACAAAATGCAACACAAACAGCAAAAAAACATTTTTTTTACAAATATTAAGCGCGTGTGCTCATGACGTCATTATTAACACGTCAGACGACAAAAGTCGTATTTATTCCCGGTAAAACTGCAGTTTTTTAAGCGATTTTTTTCATTATTATTATTTTATTCGGGGTATGATGAACAGAAAAAACAGGTTACATTTGTTCATATTATTATTGTGTAGGATACATAGAATACTATGTTAGTGTGATTGTGTACTTAAATTTATCCCACTCGTCTCAGAAAGGCTTACAATGCTCGGCATGCCTCGCCATGTAAACCTTTCTTCACTCGTGGAATGAATTTAAGTACACAATCACACTAACATAGTATTCTCTATATACTCCACTAGTCTGCCAAACCGTATAATAAACAAACGAAAACACTATTGAACAGGACCGTTACAAACCTTTTTTTCTGATCCGACAATGTGCTCATATCATATGTATTTGCAATTCGTTTGTAATGTGAGGCTTCAAAATAGCCGATATTTTGAACGGTCTAATGGACATGATGTTCGCCCACCATTATAACTATTGTATCTATCATTTATCATATATATTTACAAAGAACACCAAGCTGGTACAGACAGTTTTATTTTCTGTTTAAGTACATCATTACAATGATTTAGTATGTATTACCGAGGAAGAATGATTGTCACATAGTATTATTTTCAAATGTGTTACTCTATCAATTACCATCTGTCAACACTCCTTTAAAAAGAACAATGAGGCACATGGGCTCTTATAATTGATCGAGTACACGGGTGCGGTTATCTGCATTTATTGTAAACATGTTTACACTAACCTCGTTTGTATACATGTATAAGGATATTTCTATCTGCGTTATGTAACCTAATACTATTTGAGCCTTGCTCTGTGAAACAGGGGTTAAATGCATGTTCATAAAGTGTCGTCCAAGATTAGCCTGTGCAATCCGCACATGCTAGTCATAATAATGTACTTTTGTGTTATAGTTATATAACTATTTGTATTAATTTACTCTTAGAGCAATCGTGGTCAGTATGTGCGAAAGCAATCAACAATATATAGGAAAAATGGAATTGCAGGCAGTGTTTTATTTAAAAAAAAAACATCTAATAGATGTTGATGATAAATATTCCATGTTTGACATATTATTACCATACAATATGTTTGAATTTACCCGTCTTGCAGTACTATATGTTTCAGATTGATATTCCATATATTTCTGGACCATTCCTTTCATAATCTGCTCAAGTGAAACCGATCGGGTATTAATAATTTGAATGCACGACATGACACATAGTAGCACAATATGAAAATAATAACATAATTAGTATAATGTCATTTGACATGGTCAGTTTAGATGGGTTTTACACTATCCAGATTTAAAAAATGAATGTGCTGATTTAAATTTAACAGTGTTTACCTTGCTGTTCGCTTCGGATCAAGAAACAAAACGTCCGGAAAATTTAACACTCTCATTCATAGACTATGTTAAAGTTAAAAGTAAAAGTTGCGGTTCATAGTCTTCTTCGATATACATCTTCAGCCGACTTCGACATTAACCCCCCGATCACTGGGATTTAAGTCGCCCGTTTACATATGCATATGGCGCACCAGGCAGCCATGGCACATTGACTTATTTCCCTCATAGGTACCCAGTTATACACCTGGGCGGAGAGGAGCAAGCGTGGGATTAATTTTTTGCTCAGAAAAATCAAGTGCCCCGATTGGGATTCGAACCAGGGACCTCTCGATCCCTAGACCAGCATCCCACCACTAGACCACTGTCCCCCACACTATGTTAACCTTTATATCTTGGTGAGAATAGAACAGCAAAAATTGAACGTTATAGGTCTGATTAAATTGTTACAAGTGGTGAAATCAACAAGAACAAAGTTGTCACAATAACACCGTTTTTGCACGACAGCTGCATGCAACAGCAATTCAGTCATGTTGACGTTGCAGACAATAAACGATTATTGATATCAGATTTGTAGCAAATGGAAACTGCGCGCGTGAGATAGAAATATAAAACAACCGGCACTTGCAAATCGTTGTAAATGAAAGGAGTTTGGACTATTTTCATAGCCTATCCATTAACCGGCCTCACAATGCATTTGTTTAAATTATATATTTGTATATCTTTAAATATTTTTCATAACATAATAAAGTATTTCATCTATAAAATACCACCTAAGCGACTGAAAATTCGTATGCAACAATAGTGGAACATCTGTTTCGGTATGCAACGGCTATATAGGCGGAGTGGCGACTTGTTCTATTTTATAAATATCATGCATTCCTAATACCCGTAAGGTTCTGAGCGTCAATGTGAAAAAATGCCTTTCTATTTTAAGACACAGACAACAAATTTGCTGACATGTGTATGTCATAAGATGTTTACTTGTGCGTCTTGTCAAAACATGTGATTTGTATTTATTTTGTGAAAATACATCGATTAAAAAAACCCATCGTTGTTTACTTTATTATTTATAATTAGTTTTGTCGTAAGGAGGTCAATAATAAATGGAGTATTATATGACTGCGGTGTTCCGGTGAATTGTATCGCACCTGTTTAGGTGTGACATTCCCTGCAGACTTGTGGAGTACAACATCACACACTCAACTAATGCAAAACACACCACCAAAAAACCAGTGATATGCAATAGTCTCCAGTTCTTACACAACTATCATTTGTTAACCCGTGAACCATTAACTATTTGATGCTCCCCCGTAACATTGTAAACACAGTTTATGATGTGGTTTGTAAGCGAGGTTAAGACTCATTGAAGTTGAAGAGTTAATTTTGGTTTAATTTATGTCTCTTTCCACACATTTTCTACAATTGTGGAAAGTTGAGTATACTGTGTTTATCTTAAGGTTTTAACATTATTTGTTAATTACATGATGTGCAGTTAAATATGATATAATATTCTATATTATTAATAATTCAATATACTAGAATACCGATTTTCGAAGTTTCGTGCTTAACATGAATACTTCTAACAGTAAAATTAGTCATTTTGATTGTCGTATATGAAACGCAATATAAATTTATTTAAAAAATTTATACTTTGAGCAAATAACAACATTAAATAGCTGGGCAGAATAATGCTACAATTTGATAAAAAAAACAGCTGTTTTTAAATTAAATTAATTTCCTCAGTGTGTTGTGGTATTGTCTTTTATCAATTTGATTGCTTGAAGATATTTTGAGACGACCCTCGAACGTGAGCACTTTGCTGACAGCAATAACTGTATTTATCAATGGATAAAGCATCAACATGTTCATACACAACACATGTCTATTTCCGTTTTTATGACGCTCAATAGATGATCAAGTGTCTTAAATAATAATTTAAATATAAAGTGATAGTGTACCGCGAACAGTATGCACTTCATTTTTGTTAACACTTCAGGCATTGCTTATTAGTCAATTTCCAATCGTTGATTCATACTATTTACATATATTTCATGTATGCTAATTTCCTCTGAAGGTAATTTTTATTATATGTAAATAACAGAGGCATATCGACGGCTGTATATCTTCAAACGGTATTATATCATAAACAATACATAATTGAATAGTAAAATACTTCAAAACACATTTGATTTATAATTGATCTAATTGATCAATCGCCAGGCTTTGATTGACTATTCGTTTATCCATTCAGAATGCATCAACATCATTATTTGACAAAGCTGCTTTGCAAAAACATTCATTTTCGTATTTGTCGGAGAAGGCTTGTTCTTATAATTTTAACAGCGATCGGCAAATAACCATTAAACAGTTGTCAATCAATCCTGGAGTTTTCCAATAATGAGTTTATAATTTGTTGATAGATAAAAGCACAGGTTTCCATAATCTAGTCGATAAAGTGTAAAGCCTTTGACCAACAACGAACGGACGTGGCTTAAATTGTTCTCTTCTAGTTGATTAAAAATATTTGTTGTTTCATGAATAATAAAAACTGTACAAGGAGCGCACCTCGTACTAATCAGACAAGAGTAGTATCAAAATCGTTGTAAATGAATTGTTAATGAAGTATCTCTATACGAATACATGGTATGCATAATGGTACAACCTTGCATCGTATTTATAAGACAATGTTTAAACGATACTTGTTCAGTCATCTTCACAACAAGTCAGTATATTATGCCTTGTGGAATAGAGCACTTATAATTGTTATCACAACTGTGTTTATCAATCAAAACGTTTCAGAGGGCACATTTCATTATTAATTAATGTCTTTGTCAACTTCAACATTACATATTTTTATTTTATTGATATAATGTATTTAATACATGGGTAACCAAGATGTGACACTTGTCCCTCTCATACTTTTAGATTACCTCCCTTTGACTTTGCCGAAGAGGCCGCTAGAGAGCTGTACGATTGGTTTACGTGTGACGTCACGAGCTTGCCAAC
>VMBQ01006516.1:4967-53568 GCA_007657795.1 Dreissena rostriformis | reverse complement strand
TCGAACAGACGCCATTTTTTTACGTTGATAGAAGTATGGAAATTACTCTGGGTGTATGGAAATTACTCGGGGTGTATGGAAAATACACCAAGGGCACGTGACCGCTCTAAGCCAATCGGATAAGGTCATTTTTGTAGGGGGTGAGATATATATATATATATACACACATGCATATAAATAATACAAATATGTACATGAAACAAATCAATAAAGAATAAAGTATAATACAATGAACACATTATGTAACACCTTTACATTAATCAATACATGCATATACAAAATAACTTGAAACAAATACAGTGTACAGTACAACAATAAAGAATAAAGTATAATACAATGAACACATTATGTAACACCTTTAGCTTTCGATGCAATTGAGAAAAAAATAAATAGGTTTAAACTAAGGTACTCTTATAATACTGTAAAGAAACACTTGTGATAAATTCAAAAGGTTATTTAAACTTAATATTACCCGAACTTCATTACAATTCTGATACCTTAAAGGCCGCCAACCTGTACCGACCTGCGCCTGCACATTTTTTCTACAGAGCGGCGTCATCGTACTGTCGCATTGACGTCTATCGCCTTCCGGTACACATGCGAACATACTATTTTTTTCCTAGATGGAGCCACTTTAAAAAATAATTTACAGTTCGGCATACCTTACATCAATACCCATTCTATAACTTACTAAAATAATTTGATTTCATTATTACTGTAACCACTTTCAAAGTCATCTTCATAAAGTCATCTACTGGGTATTTTGTTTCTGCAATAAGAATAGTTTGTATACCGGAAGGCGATAGTCGACAATAAGGTAGTACGATGGCGATAGTGCGATAATGCGATGATGACAGTGCGACAATACGATGGCGACAGTGCGATAGTACGATGGCAACAATGCGACAGTACGATGATGACAATGCGACAATACGATGGCGACAGTGCGATAGTACGATGGCGGCAATGCGATAATACGATGATGACAGTACGATGACTTTCGCATTGTCGCCATCGTACTATCGCGTTGTCGCCATCGTACTATCGCAGTGTCGCCATCGTACTATCGCATTGTGGCCATCGTACTATCGCACTATTGCATTGTCGCCCTCTGGATTTTAATGTGTAACCACGATGGCATTCCGTACATTACATCAAAGAGCGTCAAAATTGTACGAAGTAAGCAGCATTATTGTACCATAAATTGGCGTCTTTTTCCCCATTTAGCCTGATTATGACATAAAGACATAATAGCGATCTCACTTTACTACTAATATGTGTCTTTAAACCATATTGCGTGTCGTTGTACCATATGGTGGTGTCATTGTACATTATAATGTCTACACTTTGCCATTAAGCGGCGTCATTGTATTTCAACGCAAAATCATTGTACCACTACCGGTATGTGAAATCATTGAACCACAATGCGGCATAATTGTAGGACACTGCATCGTCATTGTACCACAAAGGAACGTCATTGTACAGTGCGGAGTCATTGTCACGCATTGCATAATTATTGTTACACATTTCAGGGTCATTGTACCATAGTTTGGCATCATTTTTCTATATAATAGCCTCATTGTACCGCATATTGTTATTCTACTACAAAGTCGTCATTTTACCACATCGTGGCACAACTACACGTATGCCGGTATGTCCAACATTGACACCACTATGTGTTTCTAACCTGTTCCGAAAAGACTTCAGAACTAAACTACTATATAGTCATGTCTCACATATTAATTATAATTATTAAATAAGCTTCGTTCTTAATTCATGTGCGTAAAGAGTCATCCCAGATTAGCTTGTGCAGTCCAGAAAGGCTAATAAGGGACTAAACTTCCCGTTTTTATGGATTTTTTTATTAGAAGGAATTCTCTTCTAAACGAAACTAAAATTAATGTGCAAACTGTCATTCCTGATTATTCTGTGGGGACTTTACAGGCCAATCTGGGATGATACTTGACGCACATACCATAAACCAAATTTTCCATGTGCATTATAACTTAAGTTGCTCAGCCAATAAACCTGAACAACTTATAAAGGCTTGAGGCTTATTTTCCTATATCTCTCTATTAAACTCATGTATTCTATTTATCATAGCATGTTTATGATGTTCATGATGTATGAATCAAGACATAGTCAGTTTCACAATTATTTTATTCCATATTATAAGTAAAAGTCTTTCCACCAAAGGAGAAAGTGATGATCAGCGATCTAGGGTCCTTTCTGTTCTTTCTGCAGGTCAGCACTCCCTCTATGGTGTCTCCTGCAATATAACAGAAAACATACACATCCTGGAGCATTACTCCCTTGCTCATAATTTCAGTACTTGTCATAAGTATGTATATGGGTCTATTAATGTTGTTATTATATTGCATGTACTAAAATATGTCCACTTGGGCTATTGGCCTTCTGGAAATGTTGGAAATAAATCTTCAATCTTGAATTATATTGCAAGGTCATTTGAAAAGATGATCGTCAATGCACAAAACTAAAGACTTATGCGAACGATTAAATATCAATCTTGTAGTGGTTAAACTTGACTATACACAAAGTACACAAACATTTACAGCAATATGTTGTTATATGTTAATTAGGAAATGTATAACTGTACATTTTCTTTTTTAGTTGTACCATACAGTTGTATTACCTTTCAATTATTATATATACAGAAAATCTGAATGTTTTAGACATCAGCATACATAATACCCTGTTCTTGACCCAAAACTAAAAGAAAACAGGGATACAGAAACAACTCAACCCATGTACTCCCATATACGTGTGAAGACCTCAATTCTAGAATGTGTCCTACCTTTTGAACACTTCATGGGCTCATCTAGAAGGAACACAGTCTGTTTCCAGTGTGTAGGGGTCGCATGTGGGCCCGTGGAAAACTCCACCTGCAGTTAAGGATGTCAAGCATTTCAAGGTCTGATAACATTCTCCTTTGATAACAACTATTGTTGCTTAACTTGGCTGGAACTGAAAAGGGCCAACCCTACTAGGAAATCTTAACTCAAGTTGTAATATACTAAACATTTCCATAACATGTATCTATATGAAATAGAAGTTCAATAATAAGTACACTACATGTGTACCAAGTGTAAAGTACAGTACTTTTTTTAAGAACTGATACAGTGCATTTTTTTGCTGGACAGAGGCTTTACAAAGTTTAAATGAAGTAGCTTTTGGAATACAGGTCTAGGAATTTTTTTAATATCAAAAAAACCCATTCCAGAACCACAAACCAACAAGAAATGTGTCCACCCGACACGTATGCCCCCAACTCCAACTTTGTCACTACATAAAAACATAACAGTGTAAATGTTCCATACAATTGGATGAAATCCAGGATTTATGCCCAAGTTTACACAGCTTAAGTAGTAAAGGATTGTATGCCTAAGTCATTTTCATACAGTTTGATGAAAGTCAAATGAAAACTTTGATTTATAGGGTGGACAATGCTAAACAAGAGTGCCAAACTGTCACAAAATACGCCCGTTTAAGGGTTCGGAATACTTTGGTGAAGATCGAATGAAAACTACTTGAATTAGAAAGCGGACACCATGCTGAATGTGTAAAACACACTAATTGACCCCGTGACCTAGTTTTTGACCCAGCATGACCCATGTTCAAACTTGGCCTAGACATCAGCTTGATTCAACTTCTGACCAAGTTTGGTGAAGGTCGATGAAAATTACTTGAATTTGAGAGCGGACACCAAGCTGAATGTTTAAAACGCACAGAGTGACCCTGTGACCTAGTTTTTGACCCGGCATGACCCATGTTCGAATTTGGACTAGAGATCATCTAGATACAACTTCTGACCAAGTTTTGTGAAGATCGGATGAAAACTACTTGAATTAGAGAGCAGACACCATGCTCAATGTTTAAAACGCACTAAGTGACCCTGTTACTTAGTTTTTGACCCGGCATGGCCCATATTCAAACTTGGCCTAGACATCATCTAGATATAATTCCTGACCAAGTTTGGTGAAGATTGGATAAAAGCTACTTGAATTAGAGAGCGGACACCATGATGAATGTGTAAAACGAACTAAGTGACCCAATGACCTAGTTTTTGTCCCTGTATGGCTTATGTTGGAACTTGGCCTAGAGATCATCTAGATAAAACTTCTGACCAAGTTTGGTGAAGATCGAATGAAAACTACTTGAATTAGAGAGCGGACACGAAAAGTGTGATGGACGGACAGACAGACAGACTGACCGACCTACGGACAGTGCGAAAACTATATGCCTCCCGTTGGGGGCATAAAAACTACATGTATACAAGAATATCAATTTAAACACGTTACATAATTATTCAATTAACTCTGACTTAATTCATAACTGTAGAGAAAATATCAATTCAAAACATTTAAGTACAATATATATTTTATAAAACCATTATCCCTACTTTCTGTTCAGCAGATTTGTGGAAGAAGACATCAAAGTGTCCAATGAAGGCAGTGAGGGTTGTATCCGTGGTTAGGGTCAGACAGAAGTTGGCAGTGAACTGCAGGTCTGCAAGCCCACAGGAGCACACATCCAGCTCCTGTAACAGACAGGGAGAGACATGACACTACAGCGTTACAGATTTAATACACATATAAGAAAAATTGATCATCGAGCATTTACACTTGACCCCTTAACAAAAGTGCCATCTTTTTCAGAGGTAAGACACTGATTCATGGATCAATACAAATAACCCTAGTGAAATTTTATGTTAAACTAATTCAAACTTATCCTATTCTTTTCAGTCGCTGCTACACTTAGAGTACAGAGGCAAGGATGAATCATGTTGGTCTTACGTCGATCATCCAACTGTTTGTACAGCTTCTTCTGCAGCTCACAGGTTTTTGCCCATAAAATAGTGCTTAGTTTTGCATATTTATATTCGGCTCACCTTAATCACACAGGTATCCGTGACGACCCTTTCCCGCTTCACGACCTCCACACTAGCCTCCCGCACCACGCACGTCTTCANTGCCTTACCTGGTCTACAGCTGTGGACACATTATGATGTCAGTTGCCTTACCTGGTCTATAGCTGTGGACACATTATGATGTCAGTTGCCTTACCTGGTCTACAGCTGTGGACACAATATGTTGTCAGTTGCCTTACCTGGTCTACAGCTGTGGACACATTATGATGTCAGTTGCCTTACCTGGTCTACAGCTGTGGACATATTATAATGTAAGCTGCCACCCCTGGTCTCCAGCTGTGGACAAATTATTATGTAAGATGCCTCCCCTTGTCCAGCTGTTGACACATTATGATGTAAGATGCCTCCCCTGGTCTCTAGCTGTGGAAACTTTATGATGTAAGTTGCCTCCCTCGTCTACAGCTGTGTACACATTATGATGTAAGTTGTCTCTCTTGGTCTGCAGCTGTGGACACATTAAGATGTAAGTTACCTCCTCTGGTCTCTAGATGTGGACACAATATGATATCAGTTGCCTCCCCTGGTCTACAGCTGTAGACACAATATGATGTAAGTTACATCATATTGGTCTACAGCTGTGGATACCTTATTATGTAAGTTGCCTTATCTCGTCTACAGCTGTGGACACATTGTGATGTAAGCTGCCTTCCCGGTCTTTAGCTGTAAACACATTATGATGTAAACTGCCTTACCTGGTCTCCAGCTGTTGACACATTTTGATGTAAGTTGCCTCCCCTGGTCTATTGCTGTGGACACATTATGATGTCATTTGTCTCCCCGGGTCTACATTTGTGGACACATTATGGTGCAAGTTGCCTCTCCTTGTTTATTGCTGTGGACACATTATGTTGTCAGTTGTCTCCCAGGATCTACATTTGTGGACACATTATGATGTTAGTTGCCTCCCCTGGTCTATTGCTGTGGACACATTATGATGTCAGTTGTCTCCCCGGGTCTACATTTGTGGACACTTTATGATGTAAGTTACCTTACCTGGTCTCTAGCTGTGGACACATTATGATGTAAGTTGCCGCCCCTGGTCTACAGATGTGGACACATTATGATGTAATTTGCCTCCCTTAGTCTCCAGCTGTGGACACATTATGATGTAAGTTGCCTTATCTAGTCTACAGCTGGGGACACATTATGATGTAATTTGCCCTCGTTGGTCTCCAGCTGTGGACATATTATGATGTAAGTTACCTCCTCTGGTCTACAGATGTGGACACATTATGATGTCATTTGCCTACCATGGTCTCCAGCTGATGAAAGCTGCCACCACTGATCTCTAGCTGACGACACGTTATGATGAAAGAGCTGCCTCCCCTGGTCTGTAGCTGTGGACACATTATGATGTAAGTTGCCACCCCTGGTCTCTAGCTTTCGACACGTTATGATGAAAGCTGCCTACCCTGGTCTCCAGCTCTGATCATGTTATGATGTAAGTTGCCTACCCTGATCTAAAGCTTCGAACACATTATGCTGTTAGTTGCCTCCCTGGTCTCTTGCTGTGGACACAGTATGATGAAAGCTGCCTTACCCGGTCTCCAGATTTGGACAAATTATGATGTAATTTGCTTCCCTGGTCTCTAGGTGTGGACACATAATGATACAAGTTGCCTCCCTGGTCTCCAGCTGTGGTCACATTATGATTTTAGTTGCCTTCCCTGGTCTACAGCTGTGGACACATTATTATTTAAGTTGCCTCCCCTGGTCCGCAACTGTGGACACATTATGATGTAAGTTGCCTCTACTGGTCTACAGCTGTGCACATATATTATGTAAGTTGCTTTACCTGGTCTACAGCTGTGAATCAATTATGATGTAAGCTTCCTCCCTTGGTCTCCAGCTCTGGACACATTATGATGTAATTTGCATGAACTGGTCTACAGCTGCGGATACATTATTATGTAATTTGCCTCCCTTGTTCTCCAGCTATGGACACATTATTATGTTATCTGCATCCCCTGGTCTACAGCTGTCGCATATTATGATGTAATTTACCTCCCTTTTCTCCATCTGTGGATATATTATGATTTAATTTGCCTCCCTCGTTCTCCAGCTGTGGACACAGTATGATGTAATTTGCCTCTCCTGGTCTATAGCTGTGGACACATTATGATGTAATTTGCCTCCATTGGTCTACAACTGTCGACACATTATGATGTAATTTGCCTCCCTTGGCCTCCAGCTTTGGACATTTTATGCTGTAATTTGCCTCCCCTGGTCTACAGCTGTGGACACATTTTTATGTAATTTGCCTCCCCTGGTCTACAGCTGTGGACACATTATGATGTAATTTGCCTCCTTTGGTCTCCAGCTATGGACACATTCTAATTTAAGTTGCCTACCCTAGTCTCCAGCTTTGCTGCCCCCTGTTAGTTAGCTGACGACACGTTATGATGAAAGAGCTGCCTCCCCTGGTCTGTAGCTGTGGACACATTATGATGTTAGNGGACAAATTAGGATGAAAGTTGCTTCCCCTGGTCTCAGGTGTGGACACAGTATGATACAAGTTGCCTCCCTGGTCTCCAGCTGTGGTCACATTATGATTTGAGTTGCCTCCCCTGGTCTTCAGCTGTGTACACATTATTATGTAAGTTGCCTCCCCTGGTCTACAGCTGTGGACAAATTATGATGTAAGTTGCCTCCCCTGGTCTCTAGGTGTGGACTCATTATGATACAAGTTGCCTCCCTGGTCTCAAGCTGTGGTTACATTATGATTTGAGTTGCCTCCACTGGTCTACAGCTGTAGACATATATTATGTAAGTTGCCTTACCTGGTCTACAGCTGTGAACCAATTATGATGTAAGCTGCCTCCCGTGGTCTCCAGCTCTAGACACATTATGATGTAATTTGCATCCCCTGGTCTACAGCTGTGGACACATTATGATTTAAGTTGCATTACCTGGTCTACACATGCAGACACATTATAATTTAAGTTGCATTACCTGGTCTACAGCTTTGAACCAACAATGATGTAAGTTGCCTTCCCTGGTCTCTAGATGTGGTCACATTATGATGTAAGTTGCCTCTCCTGGTCTCCAACTGTTTACACATTATGATGTAAGCTGCATTCCCTGGTCTCCAGTTGTGGACACATTAAGATGTAAGCTGCCTCCCCTGGTAACTAGCTGTGGACACATTATGATGTAAGGAACCTTCCCATGTCTCTAGCTGTGGACACATTATAATGTAAGTTACCACCCTTGTCTCCAGCTGTGGACACATTATGATGTAAGTTACCTCCCCTGGTCCTAGCTGTAGACACATTTTGATGTAAGCTGCCTCCCCTGGTCTCTAGCTGTGGACCTATTATGATGTAAGCTGCCTCCTCTGTTCTATAGCTGTGGACACATTATGATGTAAGCTACCACCCCTGGTATCTAGCTGTCGACACGCTATGATGAAAGCTACCTACCCTGGTCTCCAACTGTGGTTTTGTTATGATGAAAGCTGCCTCCCCTGGCCTCTAGCTGTGGACACGTTATGATGAAAGCTGCCTCCCCTGGCCTCTAGCTCTGGACACGTTATGATAAAAGCTGCCATCCCTAGTGTCTAGCTGTCGACACGTTATGATGTAAGCTGCCACGCCTGGTCTCTAGCTGTCGACACGTTATGATGAAAGCTGCATCACCTGGTCTCTAGCTTTGGACACATTATGATGTAAGCTGCCACCTCTGGTCTCTAGCTGTCGACACGTTATAATGAAAGCTGCCTACCATGGTCTACAGCTGTGGTCATGCTATGATGTAAGTTGCCTCCCCTGATCTACAGCTTCGGACACATTATGATGTTAGTTGCCTCCCTGGTCTTCCGCTGTGGACGCATTATGATGAAAGCTGCCTTACCTGGGTCCAGCTTTGGACAAATTATGATGTAAGTTGCTTCCCCTGGTCTCTAGCTGTGGACACATTATGATGTAAGTTACCTCCCCTTGTCTCTAGGTGCGGACACATTATGATACAAGTTGCCTCCCTGGTCTCCAGCTGTGGTCACATTATGATTTGAGTGCCTCCCCTGGTCTACAGCTGTGGACAAATTATTATGTGAGTTGCCTCCCCTGGTCTTGCGCTGTGGACACATTATGATGAAATTGCCTCCCCTGGTCTACAGCTGTAGGCATATATTATTTAAGTTGCCTTCCCTGGTCTACAGCTGTGAACCAATTATGATGTAAGCTGCCTCCCTTGGTCTCCAGCTGTGGTCACATTTTTATGTAAGTTGCCGCCTCTGGTCTACAGCTTAGACATATATTATGCATGTTGCCTTATCTGTTCTACAGCTGTTGATCAATTATGATGTAAGCTGCCTCCTTTGTCTACAGCTGTGGACACATTATAATCTTAGTTGCCTCCCTGGTCACCAGCTGTGGTCACATTATTATGAAAGTTGCCTTTCCTGGCCTCCAGCTGTGGTCAAATTATGATGTAAGTTTTCTCCCCTGGTCTCTAGTTGTGGTCACATTATGATGTAAGTTGCCTCCACTGGTCTCTAGCTGTGGACACATTATGATGTAATCTGCCTCCCCTGGTCTCCATCTGTGGACACATTATGATGTAAGTTGCCTCCCTTGGTCTCCAGCTGTGGACACGTTATGATGTAAGCTGCTTCACTATTTCTACAACTGTGTACACAGTATGATGTCAGCTGCCTCCCCTGGTCTCCAGCTGTTGACAAATTATGATATAAGTGCCCTCCCTTGATCTCCAGCTGTGGACATATTATGATGGAAGTTGCCTCCCTTGGTCTCAAGCTGTGGACATATAATGATGTAATTTGTTTTCTTACAATTTACATAGAATTTTTTAGGTTTAAACATATCAATGTAAGCTCGATTGAATCCAAAGCGTAAAGCTTATTTTAACGTTCTCGCGTCCGTAACCAGTACTTGATGTCTCTTGGAAAGATTGAACGAACGCTTTCACAGTGGGGATCAAATCCGTGACCTCTCATTTAAATTATAACACTGGTTTGTCTGGAAGGAAGGATAACTCATATTGATAAGGTGATCAAACGTCAAGCATTCAATATTACAAAATTTCCTAACATCCCTTGTTTGTGCATGGATGTATGTGAAAATAAAATAAGATAGTTTCTCCCCATGGCCAGATGATCTCTTGTGTATCATGGAACTCGGTGAATTAATGAATTGTTTTCACACCAACAAAGACATAATACATATTTGTTAAAGCAGACAGATATTGTTCAGACGTGTGTGCCTTTCGTATAGTCTTTATATATGTGTATTTGCAGACTGCCGATCAGACATCCTTTCGTAATGCTCCATACGAAGTTCTGCGACACGGTTTTATGATTGATGCGCCATTGATGTGTGAGCAATCTGGACTGAAACACTGTTGAGACATAAACATATCTCACTTTCCCCCATTGTAAATCAATATTCTGCTCTGCTGAAGAAGTGCAATGCCAATATGTCCGTCATTCTTAGCATAGTATCAATGTCTGCTAACTCGGATTGGTTAGAGTGGTAGAGAACTCTACCATTTTGTGAATACTGGTATTTCTATAATATAGTATGTTCTTTATATAATGGTTTATGGTATGTTCATTAAATAATGTGTTTAGTTTAGGACTCATTGATTATTTATTTATATCCATTTGTTACATGGTTTCCTTCAGGTAATTGACAACTTCTTGATACAGGTACAATGTCGCAAGAAAGTCGTGCTGTTCAGTCCAAGGTCGGTCAACTACCTCTACATGAATGGTATGGCAATCAGGGGATACAGCTATAAAGCTTCAAGAATGTACAGGGCTTGAAATTAACAACAAGGCCGGGAACAACACAAATATAGGTCTGAATAAGAAGAGTCTGATGAGACAAATAAAACAAATCTTTGTCTTCTTTTTCTCTACTAAACTTGAAAGATACATGTAATTGGTTTAAATAATCTAGTAATTCCAAAACTAAATGTTGTTTAAACAAAAAAGCATGCGGTAGTCCAATCAATACTTTGTAACAGTTCTACACAGTATGTAAACAAGGGAGATTAATCTTTCACATCAATTAAAAACACTGTTTAGGTTAGTTCCCTTTTATTATATTTAACCACGCAATTTTCGCTTGTAGTTTATGTTCGTCAGGTTCTTTCTTCATTAATAATTGTTAACTGTTGGCACTCGTTTCAAAGTTCTAGACTAAGTCAGTTTTGTTTGTTTGTGAATGAATATGTTTTTATGCGCAATAATGCACAATAAAAGGCTGTTAAACTTCTTAAGCTACTATAGCTGTTGTAAAATTATTATAAAAGGTATACAACATGGTATGATAGTTTATAGACGGGCACCAAAGGCCGAAAAGGCATACATGACCGAACATAACATAAGTGATACTTTGGTTTGAAACCTTGAAGGATTATTTCAAAACATCTCTCTATGTGTTTAAAGAAACATTCTTGCCACATTTCGAGCTATACACTGTTTAACACACAAGATTTTTTACATTTAAATGTAATAATCCTAAAATGGTGTTAAAACTTACACTATATTAACACGTTTTCAGTTTCAACTCGGCCCATTCATAAGACTGTGAAACTCTTAAAACCACTGATTTTATCAAGTGCAATACTTTGACTGTGAACTGTGTTATAACCCATTATAATCAATGTGACGTGAATGGTAAAATACATGTTAATTGTGTAATTAGGTGCACATTATTTGAACAAGACATTAAGTACTAAATGCATTGAAAATAACACACAACATATTGTGCCCAAGATACCGCTAAGTTCTAATTTGGTATAATGCCTAATACTAAAGCTGATATTTGATGCACAATATTTAAGCAATTGAGTTGTTGTTCAGTTTGATAACACATTTCAAGACTCATGTTAATTTTTTAACGTAAAATTAGGGGAAGATTTGGGACAACATAAGGGCACACCTTTCTAGTCGTGCTATGTTTATAAACGATTTGTTATTACATTTATATGAAAATGTTACTATACATATTTAATTTGTTTTATATAATTACTGCAAACTTACATTTTTACACTATGAGGTCAGAAAAAGTAACTTTTTTATCATGGAAAGTGATATTTTAAGGCACTAGTCTAACTTGGAATGTGGATTTGAAAGTTAATGTCGAGCGCTGAAAACCAAAGAGTCTGTTTTAAGCTCACCTGAGCACAAAAGTTCTCATGGTGAGCATTTTTGATTGCCTTTTGTCAGTCGTCTGTCGTAATTATTTACCTTGTTAACACTCTAGAGGCCACATTTGATGTCCAATCTTCATGAAACTTGATCAAAACATGTGTCCCAATGATATATTAGGCGAGTCCGAAACTGGATCAGGTGATGTCGAAAACTAGGTCACTAGGTCAAATTAAAGAAAAAGCTTGTTAACACTTTAACACTAGATACGTCACATTTAAAGTCGAATCTTCATGACACTTTGTCAGAACATGTGTTCTTATGGTATCTCAGCAGAGTTCGAAAATTGTTCCGGTTGGTTGAAAACATGGTCGCCAGGGGGCGGGGCATTTGTCCTTATATGTCTATAGTGAAACCTCGTTAACACTCTAAAAGTAACATTGTTAGTCCAATTAAAATGAAACTTAGTCAGAACATTGTTTCTACTGACTTCACGGCCGAGTTCGAAAATTCTTTCGGTTTGTTAAAAAAAAAAGAAGTTTTCCTTATATGGCTTTAGCGAAAACTTATTGACGCTATGTTAACCACATTTTTTCCAATCTTTATGAAACATGTTCAGACAGTTTGTCCCGATGAAATCTTGGCTGAGTTTGAAACAAGGTCACTAGAGCTCAAAAACTAGGTCTCTTAGTAAAAAAACAAATATGTTTATACTCTAGAAATCTCTTTTCTGTCCAATCTTCATAAATCAGCTCGGTCAGAACATTTTTTAAATAATATCTCAGCCGAGTTCAAAACTCAAAATGTGACTAGACATTAAATATCTATGTTTCATAAAATGCTTTCATTATTTTGAACTCCACTTTCTCCGAACAATCTTGTTCCTGCGGGTCTCAGATGAGCGCCTTAGGACCCATGGCCCTCTTGTTAAACTGATGTAACCTGTAGATAATGTGATTATAAATCTTCCTCGAGCTAATGTCAGTTGATCTGTCAATTGATAGACTAAGTTAAATTTATTTCTTTGAATTCTTAGAATTTATCATGAATGAACTGTTTGCGGAAAGAAAAGATCATTCTGGGAGCTGGTTCTGCTCTGTGAGATTCCAATATTTTTTTTAAACTGATCTTTACCAACCGTTGCTGACCATAACTTTGAGCTTAATGTCTGAGTCAAGTTTGTGAAGTTAAAAAATCAATGTTTAGGTGGTCAAGTTTGATAATCAAGGTTAATTTGGTCAAGATTGATATACACAGTCAATTTTGTCATATTTTATACTCAAATTAAAGTTGGTTAAGATTGATAATCAAGTTATATGTTTTGTAAACACCGGAGCTGGTGAATGTACCAATACATTGGATATTCCATATTCCTATAATGATAAAGTTCTTAAGATATGTATTGATGGGTTTTGTTCTTGTGTATAGCGCATACACTCTTTTAAACGATAGTACTATACTACCAAATCATGCTTTTCTTGGCACACGCAACCCAAAAAGAAGCAACATAATAAAATAGGTTTAGAATGTATTTTCAGTTGGTTTGAGTATAACTCTGACACGTGTAGCGTTATCGCATTTAATGACAATGTGCGGTCTTGTCGTGAAAGAAAGTGGTATATGGGAACGCAACAACTAAGTGAAGTTAAGGTGTACAACCATCTAGGCCTTATATGCGACGAGTCANATCATTTCAATTTTATTAAGGTCCATTTTTTTCTCAATATGTATCTTTTGATTTTTTTGCATATATTGCCATATTAGAACCTTAAATACAAAAATCATTATGAAAGCAAATTATTTATAGCTAATATAAATACATTATTGAGAATACATTGGTCATTATTTTTTTATCAGATCTGCTTTACAAACGTTCCCATCGCGCTTTTATTGGCAATTAAATATGTCGGTTTGAAACATATCAAGCGACTTCGATGGACAACAGAAATGAAAAGTTTCATGAACAGTAATATATTTATTTTTTGAATATTGTTTTCACATTCAGCCGATTCCCGCGTGAAGGAAAAAATATTTATAATGGTGCGTTTGACAGCATAACCATTAACTGTACATTAAATATGAATGCCATTATCACAAGAAATTTGAAGTAAAATTGATTCTTTACATGAAAACACCTACCGCCTAGTATGTTATGTTTACAATTAATAATTTAGATGATGTTTTAAAGCAATCAACCATTTCACTCCTAAACAACTGCCCTGGAGCAATTATCTGATATTTCCTGCATGGTAACTATATCACTTATTACTTTGATCATGCCCTTATGCATACTTTATTATAAATGTCATGTCACTGTACACCATTGATGCCACATCAACATTTTCAAATTGATCCGTTCTGGAACGTGCGTGCGAAATAAAAATATTTTGATTCCTATTTCGATACTATAACTTGCGAGCGGAAAGCGATGCAGAAAACGTATCCGTCCGCATTTATTGAACTTGCCAATAATTTCATCTTTATGCAATCATAATCTGAACCAGTGTTTGTTCTAAAATCGTGTAAGTGATCATTAAAAACAATCCATGACTTGTGCAATTGTGTTGTTTCAACTGTTACTCATGGATGACAAACGATAGGTGTAATATAAAGTTGTTGTTTTTTTTGTTGGCTATAATAACTGGAGGCATATCCTCAACAATTTTAGGCAACTCTCTAAGACAACTATCCAAAGCCAGTATTTTCAGCTCACTAAATAGATTCACAATAGTATAAGGCATCTGTGCGCTGCATGTTCTGTATTTGATTTTTACCAGCAACCTAATTGCCTATGTTCACACTTCATTTTCTAATTATTGAATTTTTCGTCTCTGCGCGAGACCATGGGAACTTATAATCCGAATATGATGACACTTTTTATGCATTTGTTTCTGATAAGTTCAGGTCGTTCCACTCCAATGTCTATTCACGTTGTTTTTGCCATGTGAATTATATCCGCAAAATACCATGAACACTTATTACGCCAATGAGGCGAAATGTTCTATGCAGCATCACTATAGGGTTGACTTGCGCGTGTTTGAAGGTCGTTCTGAGCCAATGATTTTTCAGCGACTATTGCTCTTTGATTAATAGTATTGGACACCAAATATATAGTTTATGGCTCATTCCTAACATTATTGTAGGACCACCGTAGCGGCTCTAGAGGGGCACTGTAGGCATATATTGATATTTGTAGTAACTGTTGACACCAATAAGATCCGTATATCGTGATACGAAACGTAATTAACGCTTGTTTTTGTTCAGGATGGCAACACTGACTTGTGTTCTAAGTTAATGGGAACTTAAGAGCTACAGGACCCAATCGGGCACGCCTTGTATTACGCAATTACCAAATCTGAGTATACAAAATGTAAAGACCAAAGCAGTTTTAGGACACAAACAACATTTATTCAAAGAATGACAAGGCATGGAATACAACTATATATATCAACTGTTTAAAGCCCAAGAAGGCACAGGTAAAGTATGAAGTAGAGCAAAGTTATGTTGAACTTAAGCCAGCCATGTCTGACGTATAAAGCTTTTTACGGAAACTTCACTAGCCGTAACGATAATGGCATCAATAATGAATAGTTTTTTATTTAATTGCCTCTCAATTTACGGACAACTTAATATACCGGCTTCTTATTAACCAAAACAGAAATTTAAGTTGAATTATATCATTAAACAATATAACAATAACTTTCAAACAAAAATTGTGTGAAGCGTAGGAAAACTCCGGTGAGCAAAATATAAGTTGATAATAAATATTAATAAGATTAAATAAAATTCTTTTAATGTACAGATAGAAAAGCTGCCAATTAAAGTGTAGATATTAACTTCTTAAACTATCACACATAATTTAAATAATATTGCACAAGTGTCCTATTATTTATTAATCATACATTAAAACCCTTTTTCATAGTTGTTACTAATTCGAAAATGAACAAGTCGAAACTAACATTCGCCTTATACATCTTAATTTATTCAGAGCTGGTAGATAAGTCTTCTACTCTAGGAACAGTCTATTCACGGAGTTGATTGGCTGAGAAAATAATCTATATACATTTCACTAATATCCATATTAATTCACTTAAAGCAAAACCATTTTCCAAAACAAACACAAGAAAGATATTAAAAGTAAAATATGCAATCACCCGATGTACTCAGTCATCAAGGCAAATCAGTAATCAATAAAAAGTATGTTATCAAGGCTATAATTTTAGGGGAACTCTTCAGCAGGAAGTTTCGCAGGCTTATCAGTCAATATATCTCCCTTTACATATTAAATAAAGCTAAATAATATCAACAATTTTTAAAAACATATAATAATACAATACAAGAAAGTATTATAATGCATGAAATTATTAACTATCAAAAAATGAAGTAAACTTATCAAATAGGCATTAAAAGTATTAGCTATAAAAAAGTGTTTTGAAAACAAGGGTCTGACAAAATTCCAAGCATATCAGCACTATATCAAAGCATCCACGTTATCAAGGGGGGGGGGCGGGGAGCAATTGTTGTGATGTGTAGCATTTGTTTTAACTAACCCTATAAGATGTGAATATCTAAAAAGATGATTACTTAGTGAATGTATAGTGAATGTACTTTGAAAACTGACGTAAATGAGAAACTTTTGTGTTGATTGTGAAACTTGACATAATAAAATGACATACAAAATAAAAAATAAAAATACAACACTCTCCTTCACGATATTCAAAAAGATCAATGTTAGCATAATCTATAGTCTGGAGTACCTAGATTATTTCATGTGGTCAAAATTAGAACACCCACATTTCTTCTGACGCATCAATTATTCGATTCTCAGCGAATCTACATTCGATGTTTAATGAATCAACTTCGACTCGATTCTCGTTTATATGCATCATTATGTTTACATGTGGGATTGTATTATATTATTAATTATAATTACGTTATACATGTTTATTTAAATTACTCTTGTAGTCATCCTATCACTCTAATGTTCAAGAAACTAAAACTTAGTTCAATATGTTCACAACGACACAAACATTTAATAAAATAACATTTATCTACATAGATGCTGTTAAAGTACAATGTGCAAGTCATGACTCATGAAACAATATTGTACACATATTAAACAAACAAATAAATAAGAATACAAATCCACTGAATGATCAACTTTGAATCGAATTAAGACATGACCATGTACTCGTAGCAATAATACAAATCAGCCTTTGCCCAAAGTGTATGAACCCATGATGTGACATGTTCCCGCGGCTACATGCATATTTGATTGTTCAACGTTGCATTTTTTTAAAATCAATATACACGTTAATGATATTGTAACGATAGTTTGCTTACATGAATCAAAGGCGTACGTGATTCATCTTCATTCAACATTTTGTTGATGTTAACTTATAATTCTAATAGAGCGTATTAATTACAACCATATATGAGATATATTATGATGCACATATGATAGGTTAACATGTGAAATAATGTAGTAAAACTTTGTACTCACCTCAAGTAACAATTTTTGTATCATGAGGCACATGCATATACTATTTATATATTTAAAAACAACCACAACAAAAGCAAACAAACATTTAAATACCGTTTAACTACAATTTAAAGCGATCGCTTAACACATACATAGGTCAACGCGGAACATATGTATATATATCCCTTACTAAAAATGATTTGTATATTATAATAACAACAAGAAAAAACATGCGTGTATCCTCGAAACATTTGTGTATGCAATCGAAAAATGGCCTTTACAATAAAGGACAATACATCAAACAATAATTTAAGACACATTTTCGAGTGGAATATTTTACGCGATGTCGGGACCTGAGCAATAACAATACACAATAAGCAGTTACCGTTAACTACGATAGTAAACATGCATTCAGAGTTAAAATGGTGTCTATTTTCTGTACGTACCCGAAGGCATTTACGTTAACAAACAGATCTAGCAATCGGTATAAAAGACTACCCAAATAATGCGTGTATATAGCTTCATTATAAATTAGATACTTCCTGTGTAGTCGCACATTTGCACTTGTATTACTTTGCCAGTTGAAGGCAATTCGCGGTGTGTTTGAATTTTACAAATACATGTGAACATCAATTGCAAACCAAGGTCTTAAAGTTTTGTATCCAGGGAGTAATGAAACGCAACATTTTTTAATCTGCATGAATTGTAAAGTGCTGTTTTAAATACAATCCAATCCAGATGATGACACAAAATAGCTTTAATAAAACGTATTGATCCGTATAACATTCTACAATGAGGGATCATTCATTTGAAATAACCAGTATTTATCATTTTTTTCAAAACAAAAAGACTTATGAGATGCATGCTTACGTTTTTGGTAATTCACTACAGTAAAAACGTTTAAGATTTGAATGGCTTGTATGATTAGTGGCGTGCGGCAATTGCAAATATAACAACAACGCTTAGTATGTTCAAAGTAAAAAATAATATGAAAAGTTGAAAAATTACGTTTTTGGTAATTAACTAACAGTAAAAACGTTTAAAATTTGAATGGCTTGTATGGAGAGGCGTGCGGCAATTGCATATTAATTAAAATTCATAATACTAATCGACAGATAGTGGTATGTACATGTATGAGTGGCGTGCGGCAATTGCAAATATAACAACAACGCTTAGTATGTTCAAAGTAAAAAATAATATGAAAAGTAGAACATCCATTGAATCAACGATATCGATCCAGTTGACATGTCCGAAACCACCTGACAACACCAGTTTCAATCGTCTACATATGCATGACTTGCATCTTAGAATTTTTGCACATTTATACAAAGCCAAGAAGCCTTTTCCAATAGGGTGGTCCGTCGTGTTTCGAGTTGCTAATCGCGCTTCAACTAGACACAGCACCACAATAAGTGTGCTTGAAACCGTCATGAGAATCATGTAGACGGACAGTAAGGCGACGCTATCTGAGTTCTTGGGTAATGACTCGGCGACGATGGTTAGAAACACGGCCATTGAGAGGAATACCGTAACAGCAAAGCTGGAACGCTCACCCGACGTTATCGGAAGAACGAACGTAAACGTGTTCAGAATGGCCAGGAGAATGAAGGGAACGATGATGTTGATGATGTAGAATGCAGGTTTTCGTTTTAACTTGATCTCAAACAGAACCTCTGATTTCACTGTTTCTACCTCTCTGTATCGACGAAATAAAAAAAAAAAATTTTTTTTTATAAATATTTAATGAATCTTAAAATTAACACAATCACCTGGACTAACCATATGCAAACATGTTAATTTCTTTTATTATGTTCGTCTTATCATATTTTGTTATATAGCTATTTATATCAATTAGCTGTTGTATTGCATACCAATATAAAGTTCAATATTTCATCATTCGGACGCGAACAATATATATATATATATATACACTATATTTCTTATCTGAATGTCCGTGTTTACATAAAAAAATAATGTACCAGTGTACTCCAAACCTAACCGTCATAAAAAATCTATAGAATTAACATAATTATAATAAATTGCACATTTTAAACATGTTTAAATTGTTTCCTAGATAATATCTCTGAACTGCTAATCTAAACAAACTGATATTAACATCTTAGATTAATTTTTATAAAGTGAACGCGTGCGGTTTTTATTTCACTTAACGCTACAATTTTCATTAAACGTGAATAAGGCAAATACACCATATAATACGTATATAATAAACACATATTTAAAGCAGCTGTTGTATTCACATGGGACTCGTCTATTGGCTCGTCCAATATGGTATGTCAACTGTGTACTCGTTCTATTATATTAATGAATTGTACACAACGCCGATTAACAACTATCTTAGTTAGAGAGTTAAACTACGGTTTTTACTTGTTTGTGATAAAGAACAAATATGATTAATGATTGGCTTCGTTTCGTTAAAGCTTGTGTAGTTTGCCATCATATGATACTATTCGTCTACGTATGGCCACTTATTCATAATTTGTTTTTCTCTTAGTTTGTTACTACCGCAACTGTTTCTAAATGTTGTTTCCTATGCTATTTGTGGTTTTAGTTAATTAAAGACTCATATTCATCCTGCTTACGTAACAAACTATTCAAATTGGAATACGTATGTTTATAAGTTAATATGGTTTTGTTAGTTCTCTCATTTTCATTTGTTTCTTGGATTAATAGTTTTGAGAGCTGCATTATACCTCAAGGCATGCATTTACATAAAGCTTTCCAAAAGTATAGGATTCACCTGGGCTCTATGGAGAGGAGGTCCCACATACTGTTTGGTTTGTACTCATCCCGATAGATGCCTGCATAGCCTCCAGCGAGACGCACGTCTGGTTTGAAATAACTCCGGGCGGTAAATAATAAATAGCACGTTTGGACGTCAAATGGAATGTACCGGATGTCTAGGTCACAGGATGACTGAAGCACCTGCGTTAGACATAGAACGATTTGTAGAACACGCTATTGTACACAATGTATAAACTAATTAACATATTCTTGATCATCAATATGTACAATAGAAAAATTGATACAGCCACACGGCTCAGAGTACAAGCTGTTTTAACCGAAACGTAAGTCTTCCTGACCCTTTTGAGTTCGTAGTATTAACCGACACAGAGAAATGTACACTTGTGTATATACATTTAAGTATGGTGTATGTGATAGTATTCTATACAGCGGTGTTCGGGTCCAAATGTTATTTTATTTTACAAACTTCGTTTTTATGTTTACCCCTATTTTCGAAAACTTTAATAATACATATGATTGATAATATTGAAAATTAACGGTTGTAACGATTTAGTTGAAAGAATATTATAAATCGTAAGTTTCGTTTTAAAATTCTTACTTGTTACAAACTGCTTTTGGTCGAACGATTGATGCTTAACTGCCATGGATTAAGTTCTAAACGTCAAATGCGTAAAACTGAAATTACCGTGAAACTTACCGCAGAATACTAGCTCTAATTAAAACGATCAATTTCATGAATTAACGATCTCATAGATTTATTACATTTTATTAAAGTTGTTTGGTATTTTATTATACTTCAACGGTAAAGAATCATAGATCGAGAGATGTGAAGAAGGTAATTTGAAAGTATTCTATACAAAGAGGTGTGACGTCGTAACTGCTTTTGGAAACTGATTGGCACTTTCCATGTACGAGACGGTCCTAATTGAGCTTAACGTCGGAACTGAGAAGGCCTCAACTAAATTTAACAATAGTGTTATTAGACTTTATCATATACCTTTTTAATGCTTTTAACAAAATACAGGTGTATCAATCGTTGAAACAAATCCCGTATTATGCTACTCGCTGTTTCCGATTCCGTATTACCATACTAGCCGGACTACTTTATTCGATCCATTTAATGACGTCACATTTTAATGACGTCACATTTTAGTCATTGTTTTGTCAGTTTTGTTAAAGCAAAAAAATAAAATTGATAACTGTTTTCGTTAGTTGTTGTATATAATAAAAGGAATATGACGCTAGTCAATTGTTCCAAGTGTTTGTATCAGTCTCGTGGCTTGCACTATTTCGTATCACAAACGAGGCTCCGCCTCTCGTGTGATACGTCATCACACAAGCCAGTCGACTGATACAAACTCTTGGAACAATTGACTAGCGTAATATTCCCTATGTATTATAGTTGTCCGATTCGGGTCGCATATTGCATCTGTTACAGTGGCAGGGTTTATAAATATTGCCATAGTTTTCTACGCATTATCGTCTATGGCGACCGTAATGAAAGCTATTTAAACAACACCATACGGCACAATGACTGGCAATTTCATTAACATTCAATCAGTACGTGCACTCTATTATTGGTCGCTTTAAGTGTATAAAGCGTCTACCTGAAATCGTTTAAATGAAATTGCCATAGTTAGAACTATTGGATAAAACTCTATAGTTGTCTACGTCGGGGCGCAAAAGCCACAGTTGCAGAAGTGTTCGCAGTATATTTGTTATCGAGAGCATCGGTATTTTCAAATATGTCATCGCCAAAGAAGACTTCTTAGTGGGGTTACTGTGTGAGATACAGGAGACGTCCCCTTCGAGAGACGAGACGATCGTGTTTTTTTTTAATACCCGGTTTAAAGCATCTATTACCACGCATTAACAAGCGAAAGACGAGTAATTAGGTGAGTGGGGTGGGTGATCAAACCTATGATCTATGAGTGCTTGTGCCAGCGTGTCATCCTTTGATCAAGGACCCGCTCATGATCAGATTATAGTTGTTATAAATAACCAACTAATGTATAGAGACTTATTATGATATTGGTTAGTAAATAACTAACGCCCTGGACAACCAGTCGTGGTGCATCAGAGCTACTTAAACAATACATTTCAGCGCATAGACGCCGCGATCAAGATATCATGTATGTGTGTACAATATTGTTTACGTATTGTGATATATTATAACATTGGTTTAGTATTGCTCTCATGACAGGTTTCATAATGGCACTGTTCCGCAAAGAGGTGTACATTTACGATTTCCATAGAATGCTAGCGTATGGCCTTAGTAACAATCTAGGGTATGGAAAAGAGTTAAATTCATGATGTTTTAACAAATCAAAACCCATAGAATCACACGCGCAAGTTATAAAACAATAAAATAAAGATATTTTTAAACATAAACCATACATAAATTGTACAAAAACAAAACAACATGCTTTACACTGCCCCAGTTTCAGTCAGAGCTAATATTTTAACGTTAGTTTCGTAAGCATTTTACAATTTCCGTTTTGCTGTATAGCGTTTAGTGTTAAACGTTAAGCGATTTGGAATGTAGAATAAAGCGGTTTGCTAATAAAATAGACGATGGATAATTTACTGAAATGCGATTCAAATAACAGTTTACATAAACAGTAATTTAAACAGGATTAAACAATATAGATATGTTTAAAGTATACAAAATAGCAATCAATGAAAAGAAATTACCCCATCCAATTCAATAAATCACAATATCAAGTGTGAACCGTATACCGCCCCATATCATTCGTTTATACGCTTGAGATATTGAAGTTAACACACATAATACATATCGAGGGTTGAACTAAGAAACTGTTGCATTAAATATAGAAACGTTTAGCAGATACATAGGGAATATTACATGACTGTGGTGTTTCGGAGGGTTATATCTCACGAGTTGATAGTGTGATGTTGTATTCGACAAGCCTGCGGGACAAGTAGAATGCGAGTCCCTATTAATGAGAGTGATACAATACACCGGAACGCCACTGTCGTGTAATGCTCCAATAAATAAAATCCCTTTCACGATAAAAAACATTAAGAAAACACTTCTTAAAACAAAGGTTTTATGTGAATTCGAAACCTTTTAAAATACAAATCACATGTTGTGAAAAGGCGCGCGCAATATCCCTTACACAATTCAGTGTATTTTGCATGTCTAAAATACGAAAAAGAATTCTACAATGTGAAATACGGAATTACTTTTGAGTATCTGTTGTTTTTTTCTTTTAATACTCCATTATTTTAGTAAACATATCTATATGTAAAAAAACTATGCGATTTCACACTCAATCATAGATATCTTAAATGAGGATGATCCGAGAGTCAATCCTTGCACTAATGACCTATAAACAATACCTGATAAGGATACCATAGGACCATTCCTTTATTCCATACTTGGACATTAAGGTTAGACGATCCTATAAACGATTCCGTTTTAGAGGGAGCAACAGAATTCTTGAGTGAAATATCCGGCTTCCAAATGACATCTTGAGGCTGTAAGTAAATATATAACAGCCATGTTTAGCGCTATTTTGGTGAGTATATTTGTAAAAACTAGTTTTCTGGCTAGATGGACAGATTGATGGATTGATGGTCGTTTAGATGGTATAATGTTAAAAGAACAGAGTGGTTGGTAAAGGCAGGAATAGAATGTTGATGTATAAACGATGAACAGATGGATGAATAGGATGGATTGATGGCTAACCAGCACTATTTAAATATCCATAGTTGGTTTTTAAAATATTGTGATTGATTTTGTGAATTTTTTTTATTAAGACTTAACAAATTACCTGTTATCAAACTATTAACATTTAAAAAATAACTTACGAGTATAAGATATGCAGTATTGTTATACTCCGTTATGTTCCATTGAAGATATTCGTCCGTCCAGAATATTTCCAGGCTATTGGCTGTTTTCAAGACTTCGTTTCCATCGTCGAAGTCGATTATAGCTGAAAATAATAAGTTTTTTTTTGCAAAATTACCTACTTTATGAAAGTCCGTGACTTGTTTACAGATTTTCATCATTTTGAAACTATACATAAAATGTGTTAATAAACAACTATACGATACTTTTTTTATACCACATTTATATAGCGCCCTTTTCATACTCGAGATGTGCGTTCAGAGGCGCTGTACATTTTTTCAGATTTACTTGGAACATTCTTATATATTTTAGTATAACCTTACCCTGGATTCGATCCAGTGATATTTGGAAACAAAATGCTATACCACTTCACCATTCAGGTTTTTAAATGTTACAGCGTATAAAAAGAAGTGTATATTTAAACGATGGATAACGTCACAGACGATTTATTACAATTACGTTACCGATTTCGATTGATCATAATCTATAAGCGACCTATACTTTGCTTTATTGAATTAAATGAATGCATTTTTTCAAAATATAACAATGTTTGCGAAAATTGCCATGTTGCCAAACTGTTAACACGTCTCTTTAAGTAGTATTCTGTAAGTAAAAACACAGCTGAACATTTGTTAAAAACACGTTGCAAAAAAAAAGAGTTTCTTACAAAGATCCGAACATTAAAAGATGTGAATGTGCAACTTTACATACACAAAGAGACATACAGTTTCGTTCTTTACATTCAGGGATTGCATCAAGTTTCTAATTACATGGCTATTCAATATCTACCAAGCAGAGAAAATAACGATATAGGCGTGCTTTTAAAGCATAACGTTTTAGAACACTAATTCTCATATCCATAAAGGATGGATATTCTCCGTTGTTTGTTAGGCTTTTAATTAACCATTACACGAAATTCGATTAATGACTAATTAAACTTTAAAAAATATCTCATCTTTTCAAAACATATTACTATACATATTCCATCACTTTATCATCTTACTCAGAGACTTACTTAGTAATTCATGTGCACCACTTGCCATGTACTTATTACGTAATCAGAACTTAGCATTTAATTATGTATTTGTAAAACCCATAGTTCAGGGGGGGGGGAGATCTAAACTCTATATACATGTTTAATTCATGTCATCATAATATATCACATGATCACTTCACTGAAATATTTAGTGCATATTTTGTCTATTTTGCAACATTTTTTAAGAACATATGCGTTAGCAGATCACATTAGAGAAGTGAATTTGTATACTGAAGGTCTAACGTAAAATCTTTCATCGATAAATTGCCGCTGTATAGTAATGTTAAATGGACAAGCGCATATACAATGGTATACGTCTTCTAAACCTCGACTATCAAAATAAAAACAGTATATTTCGTTTCGTCTATATAACTAATTCTATAACGACCCGTGTTAATTCCTCACGATTTTGCACACATCCTGAAGCGTGTAACACATGTCCTCTGGTCAACTTGCAATATATCAAGAAAGTGTTCATTTAAACAAAAAGAAACACAAAAACTTGAAACTGAAACCATCAAAATCATTGAAACACTTGAAAAACAATTGCATGAAACTAACAAAAATGATACTACCGCCATTTAAAATGAAATAACATTAAAAAAACTGTATTAGAAGAAATCTATCATACACATCTCAATGGAATAATATTACGAGCGCGTGCACAGCATGTTGAACACAATAAAAAAAAGCCCAAAATACTTCGCAAACATTGAAAAACGTTGATGTGAAAAAAATTAACTGTACACAAATTAGTAGTCAATGGCGAAGATATAAAAAACAGAACTCAAATACTAGAGGAACAACGTTTATTTTTCGNCCCCCCCCGAAAAAAAAACGTATTTATTTTGGGACCAAATACAAATAAATAAACCCTTTTGATAAAATGTTGGCACTCAACCAGTTATTCTATATACGAAGCCTTGTGTATTTATATAGCCACGAATTGGCGAGTTTGCGGAATTATCATGAGAATCAAATATCTGAAAATGCAAATACATTATGTAGGCCATATCGTCAGATGCGTGGCATCATGAGAAATTAGAAGACAAATCTTGAATACCGACTCGATTCATGTATGTTTATTTAATGTCATTTACTATTTATTTAGCACTATAACGAAAATAGCGTTTTGATAGCATTTCTCGGCGCCTTCGCCTTAAATATTTTGGTATGTCTGGTAGTTTTAAATGCTTTGAAAATATTTCACTGAAAGACAGAAACTGCGCTTTCATAAAAGAACAATTGTAAAAAGTAATACGTTATACCAAATTGACAATTTTGTAAATGATTTTTTTGTAAAAATCTGTTTAAAAAAGTCATTTGAACGAAATCCTTCTCATAAGAATTCGTACGTTACAGCAGCTTTTTGAAGTCTTTCAATACGAGCGCGCTTTGTAGAGCAAATACGTTAAATTATTAATATCAAATACGTGCTCGATAAATAGAGCGTGTACATTCCACCGATGACTGTCAAACCCCCTGTTGCGCAGCGGTGGTAGCTGTTTTCTGAGCAGGCAACCAGCGGATGGAATCCGCATGATTGCTTTTCCAGGCAATAAAGCATAACGTGTGGTGATTTTTGATACAAATATGGTCTGGGTAACATTCATAAAATGTCGTTCGAATAGAAACTGCGTTGTATAAATCATTTACAATAATCTACTATATTAACGAACCAATGCAATAATATTATTATTATGAACTTGTGACTTCGTTTCTTTTTTTAAGTTCACCTTCAGAGAAGCTCAGTAAATTTTAATAGTAATTGTGGATCCATTCAATATTCCTCAAAATCAGAACAGTTTGTATCATGGGCACTCTTATTGCACGAATAATGGTGTAAATAAGTAGCCTTAAAAAGCAAGCAACGCTCCTGACTTCTCTCAGCATTTTGAGCAGACAGGAAAACAAAAAGAAAACCTGCACGAAATACGAAGCATCACAAAGACGTTTACATTTCCATGTAACTGATAACACAGACTTTGGGTCATATTCAAATCAATCGCACGCTTTATTCACGTTCTGAGTCAGACAGGTTCGTACATTTATCATGATGTCAGGTTACATCGACATTTCCCATGTATTACAACAATAATTCACATCAGCAAAATATCTCGGGAATCTCGACAAATGGATATTTGGGATATTCCAATTTCGAAAGATGTGGTTTATTCGTATAACATATTATTGAATATCCAGCAATATGCATATATACAGGGACATATGTATTGATGTGTTTTATAATGAAACAAATGGCAACACAAATATATCTGCCATGCCAACATGGTTTTGAACTTGTACAAGTAACCCGGCAAGTCTCTCAAAGAAATGCAAGAAGCATGGTAAGATAAAACACGAAAAGCGATTTTCGACTTTAAAAAAATAAAGTTCATAAACAGTGTCGGCAACGAAAATTTGTCTAAACCGCATGGAGCATTTTCGATTAATATTGTACACAGGAGCGAGAAGCACACATCTATAAAATGGATAACTGCTTAACCACATTCACCAGTAGAGACACGAATCACCGAATTATATTGTCTCCCTGTTCATTGTGAAATATTCAATATCTCGCATTTTCAATACGAATAGCATTCCACATACATCTTGATAAGGTCAACAATTAACCCTAGCATTTATATTTGCATGTGTTCTGACATGTAATGATTACTGATATCAATTAACGACACATTAATTGCACACGCGCGGATAGGAAAATGACGTAATGAGTTAATGAAACTAATTAAATTGTTATACTTAGTTAGATATATTAATAGCAAATACTCGGTAATATCTGCACTCGTTCTATGTTTAGAAATCAGGAAAGTATCACATGTTGTATATATACATGTAGTATAATCGTATAGCGATTGCATCCAACAATTATACAACAATCCAACATTGCACAAATAACCATTTAGTGTACATTATGTTTTATCTATGTGATATGAATGTACGTATTTATTGTTACTTCACGCACAATTTACGGCCTTCCGGATTTGACAGTATCATACAATCTACTCNATAAATACATCCAGAGAATCATAGCTACAAATAAATATCTTTTTAAGTGCAACCTATCCAACACAAATCTATGTGATATGTGTAGTGAACATATTTAAACAATAGAACACCTTTTCTGGGAGTGTAAACATATTCAAACTCTATGGAATCAATTGACAACCTTTCTAGAGAAACAACAATTAAATGTTAAACTATCTCTCTTAGACATCAGTTTAGGGTTAAATACCTTCAAAATACCAGAGGTTACTAACGCGGTGAATTACATTATTATATTAATGAAATATTTCATATTCAGCATGAAATACAGAAAACAAACACCTACAATGAACTGTTTTATCAATTATTTAAAACTTAAGATTCAAATTGAAAAAGAAATAGCCCTCAACAATGATACACTTCACATATTTGAACATAAATGGAAACACATTAAACTTTCATAATCAAGTACAGTTTGCTTTCTACCCACTTAATGCAACTCATCTTTATTCATAATTATTCTTTTTTTTAAACACCTACCACAAACAACCAAAGAAAAAATTACATATACACTTTTTTGTTAATGTAAAGGAAACCGCAAGGTCAACAAATGTGTATTAGCATATCTTGTATAACATATTTGAACATTATTGCTGCTACAAAGTATCATTTTGTTTTGTGATCATATACATGTATACATAATGATCACAATCCGTCAAAAAATGTGAACAAATCCTGAAGCGTGTAACACATTTCCTCAGGTTAACAGGCAAATTATCAAGATACCTTTGATAGGTAAAGGTAGTTTTATAATGAGCGTAATCCGTTAAAACAGACCTACGGGTAAAAGACCTTGCCATGCTTATGTAAAGTTGCTTATTTCTCGCTTCTTAAAGAAAAAAGGAAAAAAACTACAAATATTTTCAGGATTTAAAAAAAAAACCTGCAAACTCAAAATCAGCTTAAAGTGTTTTTGCACAGGACACACAGTTAGAGGGAACTAATGTACAGTATTCTAAAACTCTAATATATACAGTTGAACTAAGTATACTATCACTTTGCAATAGCTTACACCAATTCAATATTATTCATAAATCGTTGTATACACCTACAAAAGAAGTTGACTTCCTTATTATTTAATATAATATATATATTATCCATTATCGTTGGACCCGGTAAAACCCCAAACTTCTGATGCATAGTTAGGTGTATAACCCAAAAAGATTATTAACACATTATTTGCGAAAATCCCCATTATTAAAAAAAAACCACCAGAAATAATTAAATTTATCAGCGATTTGTATTGGTTCATTTTTATACAACCATCGCTCGTCCTTGCTTAGAGCACCACGTTTTTTCGGAAAACCTTACTTCATTTTTCAAACTATTGACTTCTTTACTCCACGTGTTGCAATAACTTGTATTTAAGTGCGTGTGTGTGTTCGCGCGCGCGTGTGCGTTTGGATTTCTTGGCGTGTGTATGTGTGTGCGCGTGTGTGTGTGTGCGTGCGTGTGCGCGCGTGTTTGTGTGTGTGTGTGTGTGTGTTTCGACCGAAAAGCAAGATTATCTGATGATTCTGAATACAGGCTACGTGTTTGTTTTCCGATCATAGTTTTGTTTTGTGAATGTTCTCCATTCTCATGTTTTTCTCTCATTCGTCTACATTGGGTTAATTGACGACATGGTGCTCTGCTTACGATTTGTCAATTGTGACGCCGGATAGATAGACGTAACGGGTATCCCATATGTATTGGTTGTCAACGCAAAGACAGAAGGATTTCGTCTACTTGACGTCATCATCATGTTCATCATGTACCAAACTCTCGTTAAGATGCAATACTTAATCTGATAATAAATGATATTGTGTACTTATTGATTTAGGTCGATCTAAAGCAAATTATCCCAACTTATTCATATATTACTTACTATTGACCAGTCGATCCAGTTGATGCCAATTTCTTCTTCCGATACATAACTCCTCTTAAAAGAAGATTTTGTGCCGGCGCCAATTCGTTAAGGGGTGAAAAAAACTGTACAAAGTTGCTCAGTTGGGTGCTAATTTAAAATTATTTCGTTTGTGAAGGAGCCACAGCTTAAGCAATTTTATCTTATCAGAACGTACGTCTCCGCAAGATTTTTTTTTTACAATATTAAGGTACATGTAATTGTCTTCCCGATCTTTACAGATGTTGGTAAAAAAAAATAAATAGTGTTTAGGTTAAAACTTGAGGCTAGAACACATTTGTTAAGATACATACATGTTGACGTTACTTAATCAGAATATATAACTTTCTAAATATAGGTCAAGTTCTCTTACGAACTTTATCAAAATATAATCATATCAGTATGAATTATATTTCTAGTGTAATGCCGGGTTTTCTGTAGCACACAATATCAAATAATATTTAAAAGAAAGCCGATTGGTCTGAATGTCCCATTTTCAACATGATCTTTGAGAAACAGGTGATCGATGTAGGATGTGGCTAAGCGGAAATAATAGTTTTGGTTAAAACGAACTTCGTTTCATTTGTTTAGGAAAGACAACCTTTAATGTTATTATTTTCAACATCCAGCAAGTAGTTTCTAAAAGAACAATCCGCCGGAAAAGACAAGTGCTTCTAAAAAATGCATTTTTTATATGCGATGTGTTTAAAGTATTGAACAGTGTATATACTAACATGCAAGCGGACGGAGTGACAGATGAACAATATGGCAGCTCGATTGCAATATTCCACGGTACCCCACAAATTGAACGGTGGTATAGTAATACAGCCTTGCTACCTTACATGCATGGAGTATCGTCTACGCGGCACAAGTGTGCATTTTCATCGCAGAAACGTTCACGTCTAACGTATATCTGTTTAACTACAACAGATACCTACCTTAAATTAGTTTGAAAATCGTCGATATATAACGATCTATTGATGTACACATAACTCGCATTTAAATTACCTATTACTAATACATGAATCCCGGAAAAGCAACCTTTTGGAGAAAAAAAACCCACTAATGTACTGGTAAAAATGATTCTGACCCTTTTATAATCCTTTCAAAATCACACACCATATCAATTGTTATTATTTAAAGTAATCTATCACTGGTTGATGAAATGGACTAGTGTTGTTTGTACCGAGGGATTAGTGGGTTTTGCAAAACTCGTGCGAATTCCGAGATCAGTCTATTAGAGATTAAGCGGGTGTCAACTTGCTGGTTATTTAAAACCCTTACATGAGATGAAACCGTCTCGAGCGGCTTCCTACTGAGACAAACGATTGCAAGTTAAACCTGGGCCCGTATCCATTAAGGTTCCCAGGGAGATTTTCCTCTTAGTTTAAATATGTTCCACTTAATTTGTAACTCTTTAGGCGATTTATTTTTTACTGAGGAAAAAATAAGCACGAGACAAAAACTTACCTAATCTTTTTCCTAAGGAACTTTAAGGATGACGATTTAAGGAAAAATCTTGCCTTAGGAGATTTATCAACCTTAAGTTAATTTGTTAGACAATAACTAAGGAGCTCTGTAAATACGGACCCTGGTCCCCATAAGAACCTCGACGAATCAGGAAAACTGATTTTAAAATTCGGGACGTTTTGGATTATTTCCGTGATGATAAGGGCCCATTCAACTCGTAACGTTTCAGCAGCCGTCTTAAACCTGTTTCCTTCATTAAACGTTTTTTATGTCCCCCACTATAGTAGTGGGGGACATATTGTTTTNGTCTCCGCAAGAACTGTTTTTAACAATATTGAGGCAATTTTTTTCGATCTTTAAAGATCACCGTAAAAAGATTGTTAAAATGTGAAGGTTGAAACTTTAGGCTAGAACACATTTGTTATGATGCATAGATGTTGACGTTACTTAATCAGAATATATAACTTTGTAAATAAAGGTAAAGATCTCCTACGAAATTTGTCAAAATATGATAACATATTTATGAATTCTATTTCGAATGTAGAGTTTTCTGCAGCACACAATATCAAATAATATTTTAAACGAAAGCCTTTTGACTTGACAAAAAATGAACTGCGTTTCGCGTTGTTTATGAAAAACAACTTTTTTTTGTGTTTTATTATTTTCCACATCCAGCAAGCAGTTTTTAAAAAACAACAAACCGCCGGTAAAGACAATTGCTTCTAAAAAATGACATTTTTATTCTAGGCGATGTGTTTTAAGTATTGAGCAATGTGTATATAAACATGCAATGGACGGACAGATGAATAGTATTTGGAAGCTCGATTGCAATATTCCCCGACACCCCACAACCGTCTACCGTCTACGCGGCACAAGTGTGCATTTTCATCGCATAGACGTGCACGTCTTACGTATATCTGTTTAACTACAACATATACATAACTTAAATTAATTTGAAAACCGTTGATATATAATGATCTATTGAAGTACACATAAATTGCATTTAAATAACCTATTACTAATAAATGCGACCCGGAAAAGCAACCTTTTGGAAAAAAAAACACTAATGTACTGGTAAAAAAGGAATCTGACCCATTTATAATCCTTTCAAAATCACACACCATATCAATTGTTATTATTTAAGTTAAACCTGGGCCCGAATCCACAAAGCTTCCCAGTGAAATTTTCCCCTTAGTTAAAACATTTTCCAATTAATTTGTAGCTCGTTAGGCGATTTATTTTTTACGGATGAAAATAAGCACGAGACAACAACTTAACTAATATTTTTCCTAAGGAACTTTAAGGATGACGATTTAAGACAAAAGGATATTGCCTTAGGATATTTATCAATCTTAAGTTAATTAGTAAGACAATAACTAAGGAGCTCTGTAAATACGATAATTTCCGTGATGATAAGGGCCTATTCATCTCGTAACGTTTCAGCAGCCGTCTTGAACATGTTTCCTTCATTAAACATTTTTTTAAAACAAAGAAAGACCATACACTGAACTGTCTAAATGCTAACGAGAAATGTCTACAAAAAAGACAATCGACGTTGATATTTTCATGGCGATGCTATTTTATCCCATGAATATAATGCAATAGGACACACGATTTGTTTGACTGTCATAAACGGATAACCCGCAATGCACCCTCTAAGGTATTGAAAATCCAATCCAATAAGGAAATACGTGTATATTTTAATAGCTCAAACTACAGGGACTTCAGTGCAAGTAGTGTGTACATATAACTATTCTTTGAGCTTGACGCAATGCGATCAAAATAAAACGGACTGAATACAGCATAAAAATGGTAATATAGCCCTCATATAGTATAATAATCGTGAGTCAGCAGCGTCTCACATGAAGGTTTCACATCATGTTTTCTTTGTCAACAATTACTCCGCAAAAAACAAGACAAAGACGTTATATATCTTGAAATCGAGCACACACGGAGTAGTGGCACCACCGGGTTTAATTCAGTTCTCCTTTTAGTCACGGCGATTGATACGAAGTTAAAATACAGCGGACAATACAAATGACCATACGGGAGAACGAACGAGCGCACGAACGAAAGAATAAGAATTATGATCCTCTGAAGCGTTTTCTGGAAGCATTTTTGAAGGACATGTATAAGTATAACATCTCTCTTAATCTATATTCCGAATACATATTGTTTCAATCGTTGCCAGTTGTTATGGAAAACGATGTCAAACAAGCCACTGGTATGATACAACGCAACGAAATACCACAGTAATATTTCCTTTAATATATACCTACTTACGAAAAAACAACAACACAAAAATAACACATACAAAAAACAATAAAAAAATACTCTGTCAAACGACTATTTTATTTGTAATCGGTACATTTACATAAAAGGAATGAACAATCACATGTTCTGAAAAGGCGACCTTGATGACTTCGTATTACGTTCATGATTCAGTAAGTGGCTCGTGTGTGTCTAAACATAGAACGGAGTATTCCCAATGTTGCTCGGAATGTTACGATATTAAAGATACATAACACATACAAGTATTCCACTTTCTCGGCCTTTGAATATTGAAACGGATTCCACACGGAACTACGGAATTGCTATCCAGTAGCTTGTTTTATATCTTCGAATTACCCCAATGTTTAAAGTGTGTATTTTAATATGTATAAAATAAAATAAAAATGTTTATTTTATCAATCTTCGAATCATTTACTTATAAAAAATAATTCGATAAAACGTCCTGCTTCAGTGCGCACCTACTTGCTTCGAATAAAGTTTCATTGCATTCGCACTCGTGATTTAATTCATACGCATCTATACTCCTTACTGTGGGTTATTCGACAACATACCATGATAGAAAAATATTATTTCGTAAATAAAAAGCAACATTTAAAAAACAGACAGTATTTATGTACAAGTGATACGTAAACAATAAATAATGACACTACCGTGTCCGTATGTTCGTATGTTCTTAAAGCAGTCTTACCTCGCTGGGCAGGGCACGTAGCCCGTATGTACGACGAAAGGCTGCCCAAAAGACTATTCTATGGCGAGCTTCAGCATGGCAAGCGGTCCAATCGTTGGCAAAAGAAACGTTACAGAGACACTCTCAAAGCCTCCCTGAAAGCATTTGAAATCAACCAAGACACCTGGGAACAATCCGCAAATGGATCGCACCACCTGGCGCTCTTACATCTACAAAGGCGCCAATACATATGAGGCGAACCGAACAACTGTCGCAGAGAAGAAGAGACAAGCCCGAAAGCCCCGTGCTGCAAACCCTTCTGGAGATGTCTCGATCACCCCATGTCCCATCTGTACAAGAACATTTCGTGCAAGGATCGGCCTCAGCAGACATCTGCGCACACACAGACAAAGGCAGTCCAAGCAACCCTTGGACGTAGATGACCAGAGTGGTCGTCGTCGAATCGACGGACGAACAAAATTCGGAACACTCGGTTCTTGTTAAAGATCTGATGGTAACGTCATACGTATGTCCGTCCGTTGTTATGTACGTATTTCCGTCGTATGTCAGTCGACAGACAGACAGACAGACAGACAGACAGACAGACAGACCGACCGACGGACGGACGGACGGATGGACAGACAGACAGACAGACAGACAGACAGACAGACAGACAAAAATACAACTTACACCATAGCGAATGAAAAGGACATAAGCACACATCTTACTATGAAAAGCACACAGCATACTATTATAAGCACATATCATATGATTTTAACCCACATCATTTCAATGAAACGCAAAGCAAACCATCATAAACACACAGCGTACCTTCACAAACACAGAGCGTACCATGACAAACACACAGCATACCATGATAAACACACATCATACCATGAAAAACAAACAGCAGACTATGGCAAACACACAGCATATTGTCACAAACACACAGCATATCATCACAAACACATAGCATATCATCCAAAACACACAGCACACCATCACAAACACACAGCATTTTATGGCAAGCACATAGCATACTATCATAAGCACATATCATATGATTTAAACCTACATCATGTCAATTAAACAGCCGATATATCAATAGTCAACAGGAGACAGACGAGGCGTTCCATAGATATTGTTTTGTAATATTATCTTCCCTTGGGAATACATTGTAGAGCATGGTATAGCTAATGCAATTTATAGAAAGTATTTAAATGTGTTGTCACTGTGACGCACATTTAACAATAAACATACTCATGGTTATTTAACAAACTTCTACTTTGCACACACATTCAAAAAGGAATAGTCAAAACATTAAGAATATGTGTTTGGTAATATTACACAGGGAAAAGGGACCGGCAGGTGAGCATTTGAATATGACGTCCGAGCGAATGCTCACATGTCCCATATTAGTTCGTTTCCAATGATGAAATGACCGTGTATCTAAAAGAGTTTCAACTCGAAAGCTTCTTAACATATAGGTTGTATTATTAATCGATGCATGTCATTAAAATAAAACGCAATTAGAACAGGAATAAAGAACACAATTCAATGACATACCAGGATATTACTAAAGTTATTTTTTCTTACATTTAATAAATACAATATTACAACATTCATGTAGGCATATTTAAGCTTAGTTGGGAAGTGGTTTATAGTAATAATCAAACCTTTCATAACGATCATAACGTGTTTTAATCATCAGCGTTGTGAAAAGGTCTAATGAAATTGTAATGTCGTCTGTGATTGAAAAGATATACATGATACCGACGTTCCTTAGGGGAAATGTGTTAATTTGTTTTTAGTTGAAAGAATTCATGACTTCAATTGTAAATTGGTATCACGAATCTCTTTGCCGTAGACAAACGAAATCAAATTATCCGACAAACACCCTAGGTAATATTAAATGCGAGTAGTGCGTGCTAAGCGCTATTTATCTAGGTTTGCATCATTCAGGTTTAAATTATTATTTGTGTGTGATCTTTTTGATATTTGAAGATGAAGAGCATTGGTTTCTCCAAATGCACATCAAACGATGCTATTAATAAAAGCCGATATTAAAACAATGCAAGCGAAAATTACGCTGATGTGTCAACAATGTACTAAAACACTCGGTTGATATTCAAAAAGTATCATAGAGGATTCTTAAACTGTAGTTAAGGGAACATTCGAGGTGTGGCGCCACCGAGGTCAATAACTGCTGAGATAAATTTCAAATCGTATCTTATTGTTCACTAGTCAATCATTACGCGACTTTAACTGAATTTACAAGTGCATTTGTCGTTAAAAAATTGAATGCGCGCCATATTATGGTAGAATGACGTTATTTACGTGACGTCAATTGATATAAAAATTGTCCATATAATTGTTTTAGTTCCAGAAAAGTTACTTATGTCTGGCCATGCGTTTCTTTCATTTCACAATTATATATCTATGTAAATGATGATTATCTTAATTTTACTGTTAATTCTGTTCAAATTTTTACTTTTCTACACAGTACATTAATATATGGTATACATACACACACATACAGTTTTTGGTAACATTGTAAAACACAAATATTTTCTAATGCATAAAACGTTGTGTTTTATTTCTTAAGTTTCATCTTTGATATGTAACGTAAAACAAAAACTCCCATAAAAAATACAAAAAGTAATGACTTCAGTCTACATGTATGAAGAATTTTGTAAAGTATTTGATAAATATATACTAAATTAAAACAAACACATCAATAATTTAACAATAGAAAATCGACAGAAATTATCTGACCAATTGTCATCTATTTACATGTATTCGATATGTTCAATACCAATTAACAAGACATCAATTTGTATCGGATAAGATAGCTTATTTGTTTGTCATTAGCCGGTCTGCGACCTTTTCATTTGCAATTATTTTATGAGTATGGTCGAATTGTTCGCCATGTTTTTCTGGTATTATTGAGACATACAATAATTATTGATGTATATGTATTTAGTTGTGCTTAAAGGCAGATTTTGGATAATACATGATTGGAACATGCTCACATTTAAATGTTAAAATACATAGTTGTTTATTTTTCAAATATTAATAATTTTGTTTGAGTTATTTGGCATTTTATTGTGTTGATTGTGTAAACATTGCGAAGTCCTCATTTTGAATGCAACTATTATCTCTAATACATACCGTATACACAATTCTGCAAATCACCATTTAGCATGTGATATGACAAGTGTAAAAAATCCACCAATAAAATTGCTCGTTTAAGTATAAAGAAGACTCCATTTGATTGGTTACACTCTCATCCGGTCTAGAACCCGGTTCAAACCATATACAGATCCAGGCCAGTGTTGTTAAGCAAGTTTCATGTTGAAATGTTGTAAAACCCCGTATTTGTTAAAATTATTATAGCATCAATATTTATTGGCTATGTGAGTTAGAGTTTTTCAAATGCATATATTGATTAATTATTAAAAGAAAATCATATTTAATTGCGAGCTTGACTGTACCCGCACGGTGCCTTACTTTATACATCCCTTTCAAGATGGCGTGTTAAAGGAGGCAAAACCACTCACAAGAGGTGAGTCACCGAAGGAGATTTTCTTATGAAAAAAGTCATTTGCCTCGCATTTGGATTTTCTAGGACAAATGTATTCGATTGTTAATGGCTTATAATATGTGGCTGGGAAAGGAGACTTTGACCCAATTGTGGCGCTGACGTCGTTTCCGAGTTTAACGACTTTAAGTTGTGACTATCCCGTTTCGCGGACTTTGTCAACCAATTTGTTTGCCATTAACAATAGTTTCATTTTCAAGTATAATCTAAATCGATATAAATTAGTCCATGGCACTTTCATTTTCCATATTTTCTCTTGATTTTATATGGTTTAAATTAACCTCAGCTTTTACAACAATGAATACAGTAGGGCACAGTTGACAGTGACAGTTTTCGGATGAACTTCCTAGATTTTGTCAAGATAGAGTTTACTTTGTTTTTCAGTACATTTTCGTAAATAAATTGCAAAGTTTGTGTTAAGGGATTGAATTTCATGTGAAATAAATCTATTAAATCAATCATGGTGTTTGTATGAGCCGTTTTTGCGGTCATAACGAAGATTTTAGATGATATTTATTGGTCCCTTTTATCATGGACGAACCATCTTTCGAACCTCTTAATTTTTTACGCGTCAAATATAGTGACAATCAATTTTGAAAATAGTGTTACCTATTAATAAATACTCAATTTGATAAAAAAACTTGTTGCTACATGGCTGGCAACTTAAATTGCTATGTAAATCCTCTTTTGATAACATATTTTTGCAAGTTTCCAGCAACACCATATCATGTAAAACTATCAATGCCGCCCGAACAACGAGTAACTGCTTTCGAACCCTTCAGTGTACAACATTAAAAATAAATTCGTCACATGATTTGACCATGGTCACGTGACTTATTGCAGCAGCCAAAATGTGTAAATCGTCAAGCAAAGTTGAGAACGAAAATAAGACCATGTTTTTATAGTTTTTTTTTAATGAAAATCATTAAATATGTAAAAAGCATAAATAAAAAAATGATTTTCACATGTTTTATGATTAATCTACTTATATTACCCGTTTTTGACGCATTTTTGTCGTTTTACTACTACACGCGAGTCGTCGCAAACAAATTACTAATACACAAAAACCGGTGACGTAGTGCGCGTGCTCGCATGCGCATAAAATGTAAACAAATGAAGGGTTCGAAAAGAGGTAGGTTCAAGAAGAGGTACTTTAACTAAACTAGGAAATTATCAAAATCTAAAACACTTTTCAATTTATCATTTGTTGTTGAACTTTTCTTTAATGACAACATAAACATTTTGTTGAACAATGTAATGCCGCATTATAAATGTATTATAAACTCTGGGGGTGAGATTAAAAAAAATTCTGTGAAGCGCTCTACCGCTTCTCGGTAAATTTTATTTATATATAAAATATAACAAGAAATTGAGCAATGATTAATCACAACTCCCATACATCAATCACAATACCTGATGATTTTTTTTCAAGAAAATGTCATACAAATATATATTGCAAAAATTGTGTTTCAAGTCCTCACTTTTATTACATACTGAATTGTGTGTAGAGTCCTTGTTTTGTAGTAACTGTTTGACAAACTTAAAAATTAATAAAAGATTTTTTTCAATGACAACATGCAATATCTTCAATAACAAATCAAATCGCATAAAGACATTAGTATGGAAAACATTGTAAGAACATGTTTGGCTAGAATTTTGTTTCAAGTCCTCACTTATGTCAAATAGCAATAATGAATTGTGTGTAAAGTCTTGATGATCGATGTCTGTTAATAAATATGTTTTGTTTCAAGTCCTCACTTTGGTCAAATACAAATTGTGTGTCAAGTCCTGATTTTGTAAGTGACAATATAAAAAATCCCTGAATGGTTAAACATGAGAACAACATAGTTTCTCACTGATAACATGCACTGCCATTAATGAAAGAGTTAGACTTAATGTTCCGGTAGTCCCCTAGTTGAAGTTACTAATGAAAACGTTTGACGAACATGTTTAACAGATGTTTCTCTTCTTGGTTTTATATTAAATTGTGTTTCAAGTCCAGATTTTCTTAGTAACTGTTTCAGGATGCAAGAAAAAGGAAAAGGACGGAAAAGTATGCACTTATTGAGTGCACAGGTGGCTGTAATGGTGTTGAATTTGATTAATTGTGACATAAAAAATCGAAACCCCCATATCAAAAATAAGAACAGTTTCCCTGTGATTGAGTGTGTGCTATGGCAGCAGCATTGCAATCATCTGAATAACAAGAAAGAGAGCAATGCTTTCTCACTTCTTCCATAAAAATCTGAAAACCTATTGAAGCTACATGTATCAAGAAAATATTTCGGAACATGTTTAGCAACAATAATGTTTCAAGTCCTCACTTTATAACACATCGAAGTGTGTATAGAGTCCTCATTTGGTATAGTTTCAATTCTGCAAAATTAGAAAAATTGTTAAACATAAGCACCAAAAATGTTTTCAATGACAACATGCAGTAACTTAAATAACAAATCAGTTTGCACCACGAAATTAGTATGAACAACATTGTAAGAACATGTTTGGCAAGAATTTTGTTTCAATCCTCACTTTGGTCAAAAAGCAATAATGAATTGTGTGTAAAGTATTGATGATGTTTGTGAAGAATTGAATTATGTTTCAAGTCCTCATTGTATAACACATTGAATTGTGTATAGTGTCCTCATTTAGTTAGTACTTTATTGTTTTAATTTTGAAAGAAAAATAGATAATGGTTAAACATAAGCACCAAAGATTTTTTATGCCCCCTTCTTCGAAGAAGAGGGGGCATATTGTTTTTGGCCTGTCTGTCATTGTGTGTGTCTGTCTGTCCTAAAACTTTAACATCGGTCATAATTTTTGCAATATTGAAGATAGCAACTTGATATTTGGCATGCATGTGTATCTCATGGAGCTGCACATTTTGAGTGGTGAAAGTTCAAGGTCATTTTTCAAGGTCAAAGGTAAAATATATGGGTCAAAACCGCTCATAAGGGGGCATAGTGTTTGACAAACACATCACTCACTGGTTTCAATTATAACACGCAGTAACTTTAATAACAAATCTGTTCACTTGAAAAAACATAAGTATTTACTACAATGTAAGCATATGTTTGGCAAGAATTTGACTCAAGTCCCCAGTTTGATCACATATGGATTGTGTGTAAAGTCCAGATTCTGTTTGCCAAGATATAAACTTATTTTAAGTGCTCACTTTGATCACATATGAATGTGTGTGAAGTCCGTTTTTTTGGTAGTGACTATTTGACAAACATACTGAGTGGGTAAACATAAGGACCAAAGATTTCCTCAATGATGACATGCATTACGTTAAATAAAAATAATTCTGTCCATTTGATAAAATTTCTATTAAAATATCTTGTTGTGATGCAGGAGCTGATGGTGACGCCCTTAAATACAGTAGAAGAGTATTTACTTGCTCTGGAAATTCAAAATTCAATGTACTTAATTGTGCAGATAATGCTTGAAATTAATAAGGTTTCCCTCGTCTGAATGTTGAATATTTGTAAGGTAAATAAAATATCAATTCAAATGAAATATATACTTCTTATCTACTGTATGGGATCTGTGTGATATGAAATTTTAAACGGTTTAAGTTTTGTTACCACTTTAACATGTAATTAAAATGAAATAATTTAAAATTTTGGACGCAGATGGCTCAACTGGTAGCACGTCTGTTGTGGTGAATATTCACCCAACTTCAAAAAGTCTACAACACATGTGATCATGGAAACAACTTCAGGTGCGTAACACACTTGTGTAAAGAAATTGTTTAAGAATTTACTGGTTTAAATGCAAGAGTTGACAAACTGTTTGTATACATTCTTGCCTAAATATTCAGTAAATTTCCTCAACTTTTTGTTATTTATTTTTTTTCTCAACACTGCAATAATTCGCCAGTTGACCTAAGTATTAAAAATACCCATGTGCTATTTGAAATTTTTGAACCATTTGTGACGGTTGATAACTTATTAGGCTTTTGGTGTTTGCTTTTCAGATGGACAACGTTGCTGTGACAGGTCATTAAAGTATCTGCTGTGCATCTCACATCATTGCTGGATACTTGATGGCCAGTGCATTCAGATATGTTTGACAGCTGGATATTTCTTACCCGAGGTGAGATTGTATGTGTGTATAGGATATTTAAATATTCTCTAACATTATAATCCTTTTGAATACGAAACATGTGCTATATTATCAAGAAAATCATTTGGGAATTTGGGATAAACAGCAACTTAGTGTATTGTTTATAACATTACTGTGTATAAAGTAACTATGATATTAAATGAAGTCAATGCATATGTTTATTTGTTTAATCATCTTAAAAAAAGGGAATCATCATGTTCCAGTATCAATTTTGACAACTTCTTTCTTAAGAAAGACTACGAAATACAGGGAGATACGGCGTTTCCACTAGGGCTTGGTGTATCAATATCAAGGGAAAACAAGACGAGATTAATGAGGGGTTTGCAGATAACAATCTGTGGAGAAGAAACTGACTTTCCAAAAGGTATTGCTTAGTTTATGTGAGTGTTAAGTAAAGTGATTTCATTTGTTTCTACATTGTGTCTTTTATGTGCATATATAGGTCTATTGACCTTATTTTTAGATCCACTTTTCGAAGAAAAAAAGTGGAGCTATTGTCATGACCCTCTTATCGGCGGTGATAAACCTTTTTGTTTAGGTCCATTTCTCAGAAATCATCAAAGATATTGGGTTCAAATTTGGAAAGCATGTTCACTATCACAAGAGAAACACATTTCACAATGGCAGATAACCCTAAATTTAATGTTGTCACAGTTATGGCCCTTTTTTAACTTAGAAATTTCACTGCTGGATAGCCCTTTTGTTTAGGTCCATTTTTCTAAAACCATCAAATTGGGTTCAAATTGGTAGGCATGTTAACTATAACAAGGGAAACATGTTTCACAAGGGCTGATAACCCTCAATTCAATATTGCCATAGTTATTGGCCTTTTTCAAATTAGAAATTGTCTAAACTTGTGCCCCATTTTCCATATAGAATATTGAGTATCACAGGTGCAGATTATTACTAATGACTCTTACTACACTATCCTACACTAAGAAAAGTAATATTATATGTCCAAAATGCACAATGAGAAATAGCATGAAAGTTGTATTTTATCCACGGTTTCATTCTTTAATGGGGAGGTTAAATGTCATTGTGCAGTGTTTGTATGCAGGGTAATTGAATTTAATTGCAATAATGCATAAGCACTAGCTGTGAATCACATGGGTAATATTTAATAATTCATTTCTTATTGATAATAGTTTAAACCTATGGTTATTACTGATAATAACAATGTCCTTCAATGTGATTGTCTTTCCATCATAATTTTTTTATTGAATTTATTGCTATTTTGTGGTATTTTGTAGATGCTGCAGAAGATATAGTCCTGTCATTGGGCGGTGAAGTTAGCAGCAACAGTTCCCTCATTGTTTCTCTGGATGAAACAGGTATATCCGCTATGGGTTTTTTTCTCATAAGTAATTTAGGTGTTAATAAAATTTCTATGTCATTTTCACAATTGAAGTTCAGTTATGAAACAGTTATGGAAAACCATACTATTAGGGAACAACCATTCTTTTTATCTGAACCCCCAAAAAGATGAACATATATTATTTTTTGCTTTTTTTCTGTTTGAAAAATGACGATATGTTTCCATCAATTAGATTGGTTAACAGACAAGTGTTCACAAAACTCTTTGTGCAATTGAAAATCGATTTTGACTGTTATTGAAAATGGATTTCCATTGAAATTGATAGGCAAAATTAACTGAAGTCTTTTTAAAATGGATTTTGAAAAGCAAAATTGTTCTTTGAACACAGGACCAGGTGTTGTAAATATCGTTTTTATGAAAAATAACATTGTTTGACTTCAAAGATCCCAAATTATTGCCCGGGGTCAAAATTACCTCACACCCTAGGGGATTTATGTGTTACTCTATTTGTAAATATGGAACAGGAAGGTGAAGAGCCTAACATTGAAACATTTATCCTACATCGTCTTAATAATTAATTTATTGATCGTTGATATGCTGTCAGAAGAGAGTGATTGTTTGACTGCCTGAGCAAGTTCACTCTTCTTAACAGAGATTTGTACTGCTAGTAAGTATCATTTCCAGGGCTGTTTTTTGGAAGCTTTTAAGAAAAATCTTAAGTAAACTGCTCTAAGATGTAAATTGTCTTTTATATTAATTTTTTCTTTGCGAAATCTACAAAATATGTTGATGAAATGGAAAACTAAATAATTAAGTGTTTTTTAAGACATTTAATACTCTTAGCAAGCTAAGGGCGAAGCAAGTCACTAATTTAAGAAAATGGAGTACACACTCCCAACACTTTGACATCACATTTTTTAATGTGCACATGTAACAAGGAAAACAGTGCTATCAGCGCTATAGATAACAAGCGTATTTGCGTTATTACGCAATTAAAATAACCAAAAACGTAATTAAATTCAAAATAAAGCGTACAAAAACGCAAATACAAATATAATAACGTAATTCCCGTAAAAAACCTTGCGTCACGAAACGCAATTCTTACGAACACCGGGCGTATTTTTAGACTGGTTATTTTCCGTACAAAAATGTACCGGATAGTTATATGCCGTCCTGTGAAGAAAAGACGGCAGTCTTTCCAGCGGTTATCAATCTTTGGGGTATTATTGTAATTATTCGTAGACCAGTCCGATTTCTACTTTCATTTTCTGAAATAATCAAAATGGCCACTCGTGGACGCAAAAAGAGAGTCGTTACACAAACGGAGGAGCAAAACAGTCGGAGTTATTCAAACGCCATGCGGACTAAATTTCATAGCAAATTAAGCGTCTGACCAAAATATTTACGACGTGCATGTATTTGTAAAGCGTCTGTACTTTCAGTTTCTATAACGGTGCGTAATAAAAATGTCTAAGCGAGGTCGAAAGACGTCCGCGATTGTTGTGCTAAATATATGTCGATCGCAAAATTGTTCCAACCAAGTAGGCACACGCGAATATGTGCCGAATCATTCGTGTTATCAATTTGTTAGAAACAGTGTATGTAGCAGTTGAAAGTATCGAGATGACATCCCAAAACATGACAGAAAGTCCGTGATTGAAAAAACCTGTCAAAAGTGGAAAAAGTCATATCCCTGGTTAGAATTTGTTGACGTTGATGGGACAGAAAAAAAGTTGATATGTGCATTCTGCACCCAGTCTGTGCAACAGAAATAAAGCAGCAATGCTTTTGAGGTATAAATGTTAATAACTTATTTCACCCTATTTAAAAACTATTTGAAAGTTAAGGACCAGACTTTGATCAGAAATTCAGTAATTGTTTGCTGTTATGTACAGGTACCTTTTTGAATTCCATTTGAATAAATAATATAGTAACCTACTAACCTAACCTTAGTAGATTTTTATTATATTATATATGTCATTCCCTAAATTACCCAATTGAGTAAAAAAAAAACGGGGGGAAAAACCCAATTTAGTTCAAAAGTAGGGGGTGATTTTTTTTGCTAAAACTCTATTGAATTTACAAAAACCCTATTGTTGTCAAAAACAGGGGGTGATTACCCAATATACCCCAAACGTTATCTATAGCGCTGAGTGCTATACAACACAGATTATGACTGGGGAGAATCATTCTCCATCTTGGCCTCATGACTATATGGAGTGTACATAAGATTTTTTTTCAAAGTGAGGACATTGTAATTTCACACAATTTACACAGGTCCTACTTTAAATTTGAGGACCCGAGTTTTAAGTCCTCACTTTGCAAAAGGTCCTCGGATTGTTGGTGTGCATTCAATAATAGTTCCTCACAAACACAAACATGCTTTGGATAATTATTCACCGGCAAAGAATATTGTTATGGCGTTGTAGGTCCGTCCATAATTCCATAACAGTGTATGTCCGGAAATATTCCATGGAAGTTTATGAAACTTAAAATTAATGTTTCATCATACCGTAGTGGTGCACACATAAATTATGCTTGCATAGCATTGTTAACTCCAAGGTTTTTGCCTCCTAATTGATTTCTTTCTCTGTAACTACGGCAATGAATTTCATGAAATTAGAAAAAAGAAACAGTGTTATGTTAAGGAATTCTTTGAAATTAAAAAGTGTATTATACTGCGGTACTGCTAACATAGATTCTGTCGGACTCAACTAGTTAACTCCAGAGTTATGCGCTTTAAATTTATGGAAATTGAGGAATGTTTCTTGTCCTTACTGTTTCTCGTCCTGAAGCATATTAACATAATAACATGATAATTGATATAATAATGAAAACTAATATTAAAATGTTAGTTTAAACCTATCTATTTTAGCTCGATTGCATCGAAAGCCTACGGCTTATATAAACTTTCTCGAGTCCGTTTCCTGGGACTAGAACCAGTACTTGGTGTCTTTGGGGGAGTTCAAAGGAACGCTCCCAGGGGGGGTTCGAACCCAAAATTACCAAAACCCAAATTATTAAAATGTTAATAAATATAATAATTAAGATAATAATGGTAATTAAATCAATAATGATAATTAATATAATAATGGTAATTAAGATAATAATGGTAATTAAAACAATAATGATGATTAAATAATAGTGATTTCTAAAGTAATACACATGGATTAGTCTTTTATATGAGACTTGCTCTGTGAAGTTGGGTTTAATGCATGTGCGTAACAGTCCCCAGTCAAAAAGAGTCTTTCTTTAAACGAAAATACAATAAAAGCTGAACGTGTCGTCCCTGATTGGCCTGACAGGCTGTGCGGACTGCACAGGTTAATCTGGGATGACACTTTTCACACATGCAGTAAACACCCTTTTCTCAGAGCGCATCTCATATAAATAAACCAGAGTAAAACATCATATTAATTTTAAACTGGCGCCCTAAATTTCAACTTTCTTACATAATATTATTAAGGCATTATTGAAATTATAAGCTGCATGCGAATATTATTATACCCCCACACATTTAGTTTTGGGGGGGGGGTATATAGGAGTGAACTTGTCGGTTTGTCTGTCGGTCGGTCTGTCGGTCCGTATTGGTTGTCCGCTCTCTAACTCAAGTTGTTTTCATCTGATCTTCACCAAACTCAGTCAGAAGTTGTATGTAGATAATGTCTAGGTCAAGTTTGAATATGGGTCATGCCGGGTCAAGAACTAGGTCACAGGGTCACTTATGTGTATTCTGTGTCAATGCGGCATGTTGGGATATTCGTCACCTTAGTGACAAAGCTCTAGTTAAAATTAATTATATTTTGTTAACTGTTTAAGCATATAAGTTGCGGCAATGCCAGCATAATAATAACAAACCAAAGCGTAGAGCAAACGATTCGAATATATATATATATATATATATATAACTATATAAATGAAAACATCATCAATGTTTGCTCAATGACAAGATCACGTCCTAGCCCAGCCCAGCACTGATGGCTCCTACGAACAACGTAACAACCAATACCGAACTTTCGATAAATGTCCGGGTGCGTTTCCTCTAGGTTGCCTATTTGCTGCAGGTACATGTAGTAATAAGCAGATTGCAGGTAATGTACTCAGCTGCAGCAAAGATGGATAGCAAATCGGACACTGCCTGCTAATGCATCAGCCAACACCCAGTACGATATGCTTTAATCAACACCCTTGAATTGTTAATCATAAGCTGATAATTCAGCCATACTATGCTTGTCATTGAGGTCTGGGCAAGTTCATGTTTCTTCTTCTCTGTTACCCTCTCGAGTTTGATCAAAATCGCATAACATGTATCATCTGCTAGCGTCGTTTTGCCCCTAAGAAGTGAAGAGTACAAATCCTTGGCATGATCCAGCAGTATCTGAATGTCTGAATCTTCCTGGGTCATTTCGGCTGTAAGCTGGCTGTGTATGCACTTTGCAACAAGAAGTTGGTCCCGTGGAGCCCTCTGGACAGCTTTTCGTGTCTTCCATTTTTTCCATGAGGGATCCTTTGCCCCCCCCCCCCAAGTTCATACGTTTATGAAACATCCCAAATTCTGAACAACATTTTCAACTAATTTGTGGCGCATCAATCATGATTTCGACAGCCTTCCAATACAAGGGTTGGTCAAACGTTACAATGGTGTGAAGAATGTGGCAAGGTTGCAAACTTAGGCTTATGTTGACAGAATGCACGCTTTGTCCCCATTGTACATATTAATCATATGCAATAATTTGACTGACAACAGCCCATGGTACTGGCGTTGCTGATAAAAGATACGCATCATTCCCTGCCAATTCAGTGTTGCCTGAAGCTGAAAAATATCGATTCTCTTGTCAAAATCCAGAAATCGCGGCAGGTCCAAACTAATAGACTTGCGGTCCTTCGTATTGTGTCGTTGGACACAATATGAGATTTCAGTGTAACATAATAAACTTAAACTATGTCTTACAATCGTAATGTG